>PVIW01007040.1:0-78046 GCA_004026585.1 Noctilio leporinus | reverse complement strand
GGGGTGCCTGGTGCGGGGCTGTGCTGGGTGGATCTGAGAGGCCCAGGCACTGCAGGGTGAAGCTGCAGGTCTTGCTGCCTCTGCATGGAGCTGCAGGAGGCAGGGGCCACCGTCTCTTGGGGCTGGGAGATCGGACCCCGAGGGGTGAGCAGAACCCCACGTGGAGCCCCACACAGACCATAGAGCAGGCCGGCAGGTGCACACGTGAAGGGAAAGCTACGTCCTCCGCTGGGGAACAGGGAACAAAGGGGCTCAGCCTGGGGCCCGGGTCTTTGGAGGGTCCCGACTTGTCAGGGACCCTGACCCTCGGGCTCACTCTGGTCTGGCCAAGCTCCTGGTGGTCAGAGACGGATGCCGGTTCTCTGTCCCCCGCCGAGGAGAGGTGGCCCTGCGCTCCCCCCACACACTGTATCTGGGCCACTCTCACCCTTCCCAGCTGCTGAGGCTGCAGCTCCGCCTGGACCTGCGGGACCTGCCCCGGTGGCCTGAGCCTCCCCGCTCCGGCGACGGGAGGGTGGCAGGACAGGGGTGGGGTGTCCACCTGATGTCCAGCCTGCGGTTCCCGCTCCCACAGCAGCTAGACTTCCACAGCTTCCCGGGCTGCGCTCACTCTTCCTCTGTCACAATGTCCTGTTAAGGTACCGGGGCCACCTGGACACCCCACAGAGTAATACGTTGATCCCGAAATGGGTGACGTGTTTATTGATTGGATCAGAGGGGCGAGAAGCAGCCTGCCCAGAGGGCCTCACTAACACACGCTCACAGTGGGGTAGGGGGGAGACCCCCCCCCCGAGATACAGGAACGTTTTAGGTGGTCCTTTCAGGGGTGCCGCGGCCACAGGTGTGCTGGGACCTACCCTCTGAAGTCAGGAAGCAGATTTCAGGTTCTGAGGTGGAGCCCCCTGCCCGAGCCCCTGGTGCTCCACGTGGGGAGGGCGTGGTGGCTGCCGCAGCCTGTGACCCTCCCCGTCCAGAGTCTGGGCCCCTGTGGGCAAGAACTTTCCCTCCTGGCGCGGAGATGTGCCAGGTGACAGGGGTTCGCTGTCACAAACGGCTCCCCTGCTGTGACGTGGTGGCTGCACTCCGGCAGGGGCTGGGGAACGGGTCCCCCCCACGGGCTGCCTGGGCCACCCCCAGCGAGTCCTGCGGCCCCCCAGGTGCCCTCAGTAGGAGAACCGTCCGCTCGGGCCTCGGAGCACAGGCTGCAGGGGAGACCCGAGTTACCTGATTAGAAGGAAATCTCCGTGGACGCCTACAGATGCATCAAACTACTCGATATTCCGCATCTGGTCATAATTAAGAGGAGAAATTACGGGCCAGAAGGGTTGACTTTGACAGGTTCGCTGCGTGGGCTCCTGGAAGCGTTATCAACGCGGGGAAATCGCCGGAGCAGGCCTGGCAGGGCGCCCGCTGGGAATGGGCGTGTGGAGGGCTGCTGACCCCCCAGGCACGGAGGTGGGATGGCCCCGACCCCGAGCTCTGCCCCAGCCCCCTGTTGGGGACCCAAGGGGGACCCTGTCCGCTGACCTGGAAATGGCCTCCTTGTTGGTGGGTGGCCAGCTGCGTAGACGCTGAAGCCAGAGTTGCAGGTTCAAATCCCAGCTCAGCCATGGCTGGTCCTGTGCACCTTGTCACCCAGTGAGTGCTGGTGTCGCCCTGGGGGGCTGTGGTGGCTGTTAGAGACAAGGGGCCAGCACGGAAGGTGTGACATCCAGGTGTTGGCTCACGCGCCCCGAGCTCAGACCCAGCGCAGGCTCCCGCACCCTCCAGGCCGGCGCTTCTCGGTTTTCCCGTGCACCGGGGAGCGTGTCAAAACTCGGGTTCTGATTCGGGAGGTGTCATGGTTTCCTGGGCTGCTGGGGTGGGGGCCGCACACCAGGGGGCTGAGAACCACCGCGGGGTATTCGCGTGGCACGTCCCCTGGTCTCCACCCGTCCTCACTCGGCTCCTCTTTGCTGTCACATCTCTTAGAAGGTCACCTGCGGTGGCGTGTAAGGCAGGATGAGCTCCCATCTCAAAATCACACCTGCAGGACACTTTTTTCTCACACGAGGTCGTGTTCACGGGTCCCAGGGATCAGGATGCGGTCATGCAGGCGGGTTAGGGTGGGACCTGCCATTTCCTGTCTTTCTTCGTTTTTTCTTACCCAATGCAATTCAATTTTTTTAAAAATGACAATTGACATCCAACATGATTTAATTTCAGGTACCGCATGGTGGTGAGACGTTTTCATGCCTTACAAAGTGGTCCCTCCATAGCCCAGCACCCACCTGGCACCATGGTAGGGACTGTTCCCTGCGCCGCACTGGCCGTCCCCGTGACTGCTCTGTCACTGCCCTGTCACTGCCCACCGGTGCTTCTCACTTTCTGCACCTTCCCATCCAGCCCCCAGCGCCCCTGCTCCGGCCACCACAGCCTGTTCTCTGCATCAACGAGTTGGTTTGTTTCTTCATTATTTCGTTCTTTAGAGCCCGCAGGTAAGTGAAATCAAGGTGTTTGTCCTTCTCTGACTGACCTAGTTCACTGAGCACAATCAGATTTCATTTTTCAAAGTATATTTTATTGATGATGCTGTTACAGTTGTCCCCAATTCTTTTCCCTTTGCTCCTCTCCTGCTTCCCTCCCGCAATCCCACCCTCCTTGGTTCCGGTCCGTGGGTCGTGCACGTAAGTTCCCTGATTTCTCCCATTCCTCTCTTATTATTAACTTCCCCTGATCCATTTTGTACTCACCATTTGTGTTTCCTAGTCTCTGCACCATTTCCCCTTTTCTCCCCCCTCCGCATCCCAGCTGATAACCTTCCCAGTGGTTCCCACACCTATGCTTCTGGTCCTATTCTGGTTGTTTGCTTAGTTTGTTTTTGTTTTAATTTTATTTTTTTTAAGGTTCTGCTGTTGATAGTTGTGAGTTTGTTGTCATTTTAATGATCATAATTTTAAATCTCTTTTTCTTTCAGTCTGCAGGCCAGTGCTCAATCCGCTGAACCGCGTTTTCTTTATTAAGTTCCTTTAACATTTTATATGATAATGGCTTAGTGATGATGAACTCCTTGAGCTTTACCTTGTCTGGGAAGCACTTTCCGTTCTACATGACAGCCTTGCTGGACAGAGTCGTCTTGGTCGCAGGTCCTTGCTTTTCATCACTTTGAATACTTCTTGCCAGGCCCTTCTTGCCTGCAGAGTTTCTTTTGAGAAATCAGCTGATAGACTTATAGGAGCCCCTTTGTAGGGAACTCTCTTCTTTTCTCTTGCTGCTTTTAAGATTCTCTCTTTATCTTTTTTTTTTTATTATTTTAAAAAAGATTCTATTTATTATTTTTCAGAGAGAGGGGAAGGGAGAGAGGCAGACAGGGAGAGAGACATCCATGTGTGGTTGCCTTTCACCTGCCTCCAGCCTCGGACATGGCTGGAGACCTGGCTGCCAACCTGTTTATGTGCCCTGGCTGGGAATCGAACCAGCAACCTTTGGGTTCGCAGGCCTGTGCCTTATCTGGGCCACCAGCCATTTTAATTATGGTGTTTCTTGGTGTGGTCCTCTTTGGGTCTAGCTTGTTTGGGACTCTGTGTTTCCTGGATTTGTATGTTTATTTCCTCTGCCAAATTTGGGAAGTTTCTAGGACCGTGGGGGCCTTTACACAAACGGACTCTGCTGAGAGACGGGCAGTGTCTTCCACCCCAACCCCCTGGCTTCCACAGTCGGAAGCAATGAGGCTTTATTTTCCCTCCATCCTCGCTGGCACTGTGACCCACATAGTCTGGTCTAGTGCTGGGAGGGCCCCCTAGGTGTCCCTCCTTTTTTTTACTTAACATGTGGCTGCGCTTTCTGCCTGCTGGCCACAGCTGTCATTGTGCCCCAGCCACTGGGCAGCGGAACCTGGAGGCCACTCTGGGTCCTGCCCGTCCTGGCTCCGCCCCTCCGGCCTGTCCGGAGGAGTATTTCTTCTTTTATTTTGCTTGTTGGACTTCGGTGCAGCTCCGAAGTCCAACACTGGCAGATTTCTGGCACTTCTGGTTGTCTCTAGTCCTGAGGTAGATGTGTTTCTTCTTGGTTATGGAGGGGGACGCAGCGTGTGTACCTACGCTTCCGTCTCGGCCAGAAGCCTTCCTCCTTACTTGTGGCCGAGTGGTATCCCACCCCGTCCCTGTAGCGTGGCCGGTGATGGGCACTTGGGCTGCTTCCACGTCCCGGCTGCTGGGAGTTGCATACGCTGCGCTGAATGCAGGGGCGCGTATCTTATCGAATTAGGGCTTCGGGTTTCTTTGGATAAATGCCTGCAAGTGGCATTGCTGGGTCATGGGCAGATCCATGTGTAGTTTTTGAAGGAAGCTCCACACTGATTTCCACAGTGGTGGCCCTGGTGGCCATTCCCATCTGCAGCCCTAACGCTCCTGGGTGGGGTGGGTGCCACTGGTCTGTAGAGGCCCCCCAATAATGTGTAGGCCCGAAGGGCTCCTGGGAGGGTGCAGACAGGCCCCCACAGGTCTGAAATGGCCACGCTGGGGGGTGGGCTCTGAGTTTCAGCCCCTGCTCCAAGGGGCCGGTGGGGGTGGCTGGGCCCTGCCTGCACAGAGACCTTTCTAGAAGCTGGATGCGAGTCCTGCGTGTTCCCAAGTGCGATGAATGACTAGTGAGCCCCAGGGGCCCTTGCTGTCACACTCAGCCTCTTAGTTAATGTTTCACTGTCACATAATCGACATACCGCACATGCGACCCTTTTCAAGTGAGCAATTCCGCGGTTTCTAGAAGCATATTCACGCAGCTGTGTGATTCTCATCCCAAAGAAACCTGTCCCCGTCAGCTGTGGCTCCAGCCCCTAATGCAGCCCCCCATTTTAGGTCACCCCAGCCCCCCCAGCAGCGTCCCACTGGGACTCGCCCAACCCCAACCAACCCCCGTCGATTCACCACAACTCCCCCATCCAGCTGTTCATCCCAGCTCCCCAATCGAGCCTCCCATTCTAGAGCACCCCTCGATTTCACTCCCTGAACTTCCCAATCAAGCTGGGACCCTTATCTTGCCCACTAGCTCCGCCTAGATCTTCTCACTGGAGCGCCCCATCCCACCGCCTAGCTCCCCACTGTAGCGCAGCACCCAGGTGATCTTCCCCGCCCTCCTCCTGCCGCCAGTGTGGCTCCCACTCTGGCTCTGACCCTGGGCTGCACGTTCCAGCTCTCTCCTCTGGACCGGCCCCCCAGGCTTGCTCCACGCTCCCCACTTGAGCTGAGCCCTTCCTGCTACTCCAACCCCCTCCACGAGGCCACCCCAGCTCCACAGCCTGGCTTGCCCCTCAGCCCCCCCGCACACCACTCTAGCTTGTGCGCACCCCAAACCTGACTTGTGGTCCCCTCCCTCTGGCCCCAGTAGCTGCGACCTCAGCTCGTCCCTTCAGATTGTCCCCTGCTCCGCTATAAGGCTCACCCCCAAGAACCCCTGCCTGGCACCCCCAGATGGTGCATCCGGGGCACCAGGGCAGCTCCCCGTCTTGCACCACTGTAGTTCACCCCCCTGGCTCCCCACTCTAGACCCTGTATAGGCAGCCAGGGGACAAGCTACGGGGTGCGCTGGAGTGGGGTGCTGAGGGACCCCCTAGAGAGGCGAATTTCAGGGTTGAGCTCAAGTTGGGAGGGGAGCTAGAGTGCAGAGGCAGGGTGGTGGGCAGAGGAAGAACTGGGAGGTGTAGCCTAGCAGGGGAGCTAGGGCGGCAGGTACCGTGGCCGCCAGGGTGCCCCACCCTCATTTGGGAGGATACGTGAAACAAAGCACAGTGGTTCTTAACACAATCCCCCAGCAAGGGAGCTGGGTCAGGCTCGGCAGCCTGACAGGTATCCTGGAGGAGGTGCCCAGCGTGTCCTGGGGCGGGCCTGGGGCCAACTGCCGCTGTCCCCCAAAGCCAGGTCACAGGGCCAGGAGGCCTCTCAGAGGTCAGCTGATGCCTCCTCTCCACGCCGTGGTCCTTGGGGGCCACTGGAGAAGTGACAGAATCGCTCTCAGCCCAACACCCTGCGGAGGAGACTGGACCAGCCGGATGGACAGCGACCTGGAGCGAGTCCACCGGGCCTGGCTCAGACCGGGTTTAGCGGGACTGGCCCTCCCCTGGGGCTGGGGACCCACGGGGGGTGGGAGGCACACACACAGGCCGAACTGCCCCTGCCCCCTGGAAATGACAAATGATTTGTGGCAACGGAGCCGGCGCCTGTGCCCTGGTGGAGGATCCTGGACGCGGGTAAACAGGACGCGCCTTTAACGAGGAGCTGGCGAGGGTGGTGATTAGCCGGCGGACCCTTTATCGCCCTGGCGGCCCAGCTAATCACGCCGCAGATTGCAGGGGAATTACTGTGAGCGGGGCTGATGGCCTTTTCCTGGGGAAGCATCACTATTTACACAACGTGGGCCGCAAGAACTATTGAATGAGAAGAGGGGGGCTGCGTGAATGAGGGGACTGTCCCAGGGAAGGGGGCTCTGCGGTCCTGCGATATGGGGGGCTGGAAGGCCCAGGGGTCCTCGGGCCCTGCCCCACGGCGGAATGCAAGAGCCTCAGCATTCATGCCTGGATGGCCCGGTGAGGCCAGCAGGCCAGGAACACTTGTAGGGCAGCTGCTGGGCACGGGGTGGCATGAGGCTGCGGTACGGGGTGTGGAGGCCAACCCAGGCTATGTGGGAGCGGGAGTCTCAGTGGCTGTGAGGGGGTTGGTCTGCAGTGCTGGGGTGGGACAGGGACCCCTCGGTGGGAGCTCCGCCAGCCCAGCACTTTCCCCGGGAAGCCACCCTCTGTCCCCAGCCCTCCTCAGCCTTGGCCTTGACCACGGAGGCATCTGCGGGCCTCCCCACTGCCTCTTGGACTTGAGATGGGGTGGGATCCCCAGCAGTTTGGTCTCCTAGCAACGGGATGAGCCCAGAAGCAGGTGCCGCCCGGACTTGACTAAACCAGAGCTGAGTCAAATCCATCAGCAAGACCCCTTTCCTGTGGGCAGCGAGTGCCCAGCTGCCCGTCAGGGGCCGTGGTGGGCTGAAGGCCGACTTGGGGGGTCCAGGCTAGATGGTGGGTGGGCCGGCAGTGTGCGCGGGTCGGGGAGAGATGCTGGGGTGAGTCAGTCCGCACACATGTGGAATCTGAGAACAGTGTTTCCAGTGCCCCAGTGGGGTCCGGCTGGGGGGCAGCCCCCTGTCCTCTAGGGCTCTCTTGCGACCTCCAGCGGGGTTGCAGGCCACACCCACCACACCTGCCTGAGGGATGCCCATTGGGCAGCCATCAGCTAATAATGGGGGTACGTGGTAACAGTCATACTAATGATGTAAGTGTAAATTATCTCTTTACTTGGAGTGACGGTAAAGAGCAAATAAAAAACATAGAAACTGGAGAGAGAGAGAGAGAGAGAGAGAGAGAGAGAATGAAAGAAGAACCCAGCTCAACATCTCACCCCGGCCCGGCCACCTTGCAGCCTTGTGAGCACCGAGAGGAGGCTCCCTGGCAGCTTCTCCTGCCTCCACCCTCCACCGCCCGCATCTCCAATCCCTCCCCCTGGCTTAGCATCCTTGTCCCAGAGGGGCAGGGCTTGCTAGAGCTGAGAAGGGGGACCTGATTCTTGGCCTGTGCCCTGCCCCTCCGCCGACTGCCCAGGGGGCATGGACCGCACCCCGAGGTCCTCGCCATGGGAGCTGGAGCTGGAGCCCTCTGCCCAGTCTCCTCCCTGTGAAACGGGACCACACTCCTGTCGCACTTTGGGGGTGCTGTGGGGCCGCTGGAGGGGGGAACACACATCATCCTGTCCATGGTCGGTGGGGTGGGGGCAGCAGCATCTTAGGGCCCCCGATGCTGACAGGGGGAGGAAGGCTCAAGATGAGTGTGTGACAGCCCTGCTTGGGCACAGCTCTGGCTTCTAACGGTCCCTGTGATCTTGTCTGGTTGCTAATTTGCACCCTCTGTGGAAGCAAATGTCACCAGTGCCGGCCCCAGACAGGCTGATCACACCCCTAATTAGCGGTGTCTGGAATAATGAGGTTTCTCTGTGCTCTCATTACATGGCAATGACTTCCGGAAAGCAAGGAGGGGTGCGTGGGCCGGAGGCGCCTCCTGGAGGGACATCAGTCCTTGGGACAAGTGGCCAAGAGCACATCCCTCCAGGACAGGCTGTGGCAGGAAGACCCCTCTGCGTCTGGGGCCCCGGATGGGTGGGGTGCCTCTGCCCTGGGGACGGGTTTACAGGGAACGGACCCTGGAGGCAGGGCTGAGCTGCGGCTGCTGGGGAGACCCCTGTGGGTGACTCGATGCAGAGGGTAGTGGCCTGGGGGTGCCCTGGTAGCCTTGTGGGGAGACAGAGACCCAGAGGCCTGGGCACAGGGGCACTGGAAGCTGGTGAGGGGAAGAAGCGGTCAGCCAGCCGGGACCGGAGGCCCCACGCACGGCCCTTTCCTTCCCC
Organism: Noctilio leporinus; assembly: GCA_004026585.1. Classification (NCBI taxonomy): domain Eukaryota; kingdom Metazoa; phylum Chordata; class Mammalia; order Chiroptera; family Noctilionidae; genus Noctilio; species Noctilio leporinus. The sequence goes on along the minus strand of PVIW01007040.1, from coordinate 69,629 downwards.
TCCCCGCCGGAGAGGATGTTCTGTGGCCAACGCAGGGGTGTCGTTACAATTTCGTGGGCTCCCCGTAAGTGGAGCACGGTCAGCTGTGACCTCCACCTGCGTCTGCCCCTTGCCAGGGGCGCCGCCGTGGGCAGCTGTCAACACCGCGGTGGCAGCGAGAGGCCATCCCGCGGCCTCCAGGACAGGCTGGCTGGGCCCTGACTCGTGCTAACCCCCAGGCCGTCAGATCGAATGAGCTTCCAGATAAAGCCTTTTGCTCACGGTGCAGCTGTGGAGCACCTGAGACCCGCTGGTCCTCTGCAGGCTCCGTACCGGGCCGGCTGCGCACGCGACGGCCGTTTCACTGCAAAGCCAGCTCTGGCTGTGCACTATGCATGTTGGGGGCCCGGCGAGGTGGGCCTGGACCACTTGTGGGGGCTGTGGCGCCCCAGCCTGCATGGCCAAGAGAGTGGCTGCCCGCCTGCCGGCTCCCGATGGGGCCCTGCCGCTGGGAGCCTGAGACTTGCTGCTGTGCGGCAACTCTGCGCGGTCCCCACCGGGGGCTCGGGTGTCCCCGGTTCCGGAGGCATTGCCTGCCCTCCCAGGGGCCCTGCAAGCCTGCGACAACCCATGCTTGGCCCGTGGAAGGTGGTCATTACACTCTGGGAAGGGCACCCGTGTGCTGCCAAGTGTCGCACGAAGAGGAAGTAGCGAATGAAAATGCACAGATGGGTGGTGGGGCCGCGGCACCTCCCCCCGGAGGAAACACGTGTTCACAGCCGGGTGGGTGACCGCCCGCTGCCTGGTCACGGCTGCTCCTGGTGGCAGACCCGTTTCCTGCAGCCAGTTCCTGGCCCGACCGCTCCGTCTCGATGCCCTGGTGCCCACGGGGGTGCGGGGGCTCTCCCTTCCCGGGGCTCCTTGCTAACTGACCTTTTCTCATCTGGCAAGACACACCCTCCTGGTGGCGGGCGCCCTGCCCACGGTCCCCGGACCCCTCTCCCGAAATGGCGTCCCCGGTAATGAGCATCCGGGGCTGGCAGAAGGGAGTTGCTTTCTTCCTTGACAGGGAAGATGACCGAGAACCCGGGACTGGGCCTGTGAATGGAGGGGCGGGGAGGTAGGACACACCAGGCAGGAGGCTACATGCCGTCAGAACCCTGGAAGGAACGGGTGCTGCCGCCCCGGGGAAGTGAGCGCAGGTCCTGGAAACCTGCGAGGTGACGCCCAGGGCCCCTCACCTCCAGGCCCCAATGCCCGGTGCAGTCCCAGCTGGATCACTGGACTGAAAACCTTCCGGGCCGACCACCCTCCTGAGCGGGTGGCACCGGCCCCAAGCACAGCGCCAGGTCACCCCCTGCTGCCAGGCCCCGGGGGAAGCCCGGGATGAACAACAGGAATGAAATGCTCTCCTGTTGGCCTCTCTCCTTCCTTCAGGTTCCTGTCGAAGTTGAAATCATGGGTAGACTTTTTGCTCAGCGGGTCGGGATGGCAGAAACATTTCCTGGGGTTGAGTGGAGGGTGAACTCTATGTGGTGCAGGACACGGTGGCTTCGCAGAGTCCAGTGATGTCACATAGCCCCCCCTCCAGCAGCTCGCGGGGGCCTTTCCTGCCCCATGGGCCCCATCTGTTCTCCCCCTGCCCCCCAGCCCTGACCTTTTCACTGTCCCTGCCGTGTGTCCTTTTCCAGGACGTCACAGAGTTGGAGTCCTGGGGTGTGGCCTTGTCAGGTTGGCTTCTGTCACTCGCTCATGTGCCTGCCAGGATCCCCCTGGGTCTGGAAGCCTGTGGCTCACGGCAGTGCCCCTGACTCAAGCCTCCAGGACCCTCTGATCCAGAGCCCAGGCCCCCGACTTGGCCAACTGGAGCCGGGCCCCACTCTGCAGACTCCTGAGCCTCAGTCTCCCTGCCTGTAAAGGGCACACCGGGCTGGGGGGAGTCAGAACATGGGTAGAACCAGTGCTCCATGAGCCCCAACAGCCATCGCCCGGTGGTCCTTCTAGCTGACACTGTCCCTCCACGCTAGCCTGTGCCACCAGCCGCAGGGAGGTTGACCTCCCCTACCCCAGGCTGGTGGCTGGGTGGGTCCTGCGTCCCCTGCACCTGGGCAGGGCCAGGAGGGCAGGCGGGCCTGGGGCTCGGCGGGCAGGCTGCCCCCACCCGCCGCAGGAGGGCTCTGGATGGGGAGCAGGGCTCTGTGCCCGGAGGAAGCAGATGGGGCTGTCAGCTCCACTTAAACTCGGTCTTCCGGAAGCAGCCGAGCGTGCCCGGAGCAGGGGGGTCCCGGAGCAGCTGGTGGGGCTCAGGGATGGCGTCCCCCGGGGCCCGTGGTGCCGGAGAGCAGGAAGTAACTGAAGGCAAAGGGCCCAGCGCAGGCCCGCAGGCCCAGGCCCTGGGTGCCATCCGCACTGGGAGGCCCCGTGGAGCCTGAGTCCCCATGGAGCTGGCTGCCCGCCCCGCAGCTGGTCCCTCCGCTCCCCCTGAGAGCCGGGATTCGGGAGGGGCCCGTCCCTTTCAGGGCTCACCCGGTCCTGGGTGCTCAGTTCTGCTGCGCCCCCCTTCACTAACAGCACCTCCACCTCTGCAGCCAGGCCTGTGTCCTCCCTCCCACCATCTCCAAAGAATAACTCCTGTGGGTTCACATCACAGCAGGAACCAGGAGCGTCCTGGGAACAGAAACAAGAGGGGGGGCCCCTGGCCTCCCGTCCGGAAGGGGCCCCGAGCGGCTCAGGCCCACGATGCTGCGGCGCCCACGCCGGCTGCGCACCTGCTCCTCACCCTCAGCAGTTTACACGCGCGTGAGCCTGCGCGGGCGGCTCTGGGGACCGCACCCCGCAGCACGGATGCCGAGACACATTTAGCGTGGCTTTCACAGGGCCGAAACATGTGTGCGCCTCCCTCATGATTTCCCTGGGAAAACTCCTAGGAGTGAAATTTTGAGGTCAGGAGGCATGTGGGTGTCTGTAAATATAGTTTTACCAGAATGTTCATAATGTGGGGCAACAGTTTTAGAAACCAGTTCCAACGAGCTATCATCCCCATCGCATACAACCCGGGGACTATTAGCATATCCGCAGAGTTGTGGGACCAGCGCAGCTTCACCCCCCAAAAGGAGCCCTGGCCCTGTTGGTACGACTTCCGTTCCTCTGTCCCCGCCGCTGGCCATGGGGACCTGCTTTCTGTCCCTGTGGGTGGCCTCTCCTGGGACCCTACACTGTGTCCCGGGGGTGCTGGCTTCCTCCTCCTCGCGCCCACTTTGGGGGCACCCGTGTTGGAACGTGGACCCAAACCGCGTCCCTTGATGTCCCCTGGAGCGGGGCTGTGTACCGGTCAGGCTTTCAGGTAGCACCGGGCGCGGTGCACCCGGGAGGCAGCACCCGTCCCGACCCCGGTGGGAGATGGAGCACCCGAATCTCAGGCTGTCCTGGGCGGAGTCTCCTGTGCGGGGCCTGGTGGGGAGGGTGGGCGGCCCCTTGTTGCAGTGGGATCAGACGGCACCCCGGGAGGGGGGAATGGCCTGCAGGCTGGTGCAGGAACCCGGGGAGTTTTAATTCACTTTAACTGAAAATGCTCCGGCCTAGAGACGTGGCCGCAGGGGAGTCGGGAAAATGTCAACCTCTCGGCATCCAGAGTCACAAGGCGGGTTGGATACTTTGTCAGAGCGCGGGTTGCTGTGACGTTGCGGAGGGGCTGCGAACGGTTCTCGCTCCTTCGGGGTTGTCCTGGGCCCACGGGGGGTGGGGGTGGGCGGGGCTGCCTCCCCTGTGCCCCAGGAGCCCCGGACCTGGGCTGGCACCCTAGGGAAGCGCTGGCATTTTGCTGGACGGCTTCGATTAGGTGCAGAGCCTCCTTCTCACGCTAATGATCTGCTTGCTGATCATAAGGGTGTTTATTGATCAATTTCCCAGCGGGAGATCGTGCTGTGTGCTTCTCCCAAGGACGCCTGGATTGGGTCAAAATGACTTGGGGCTCCCCTGGCATGTTAGGGGGCTCAGTTCTGGGAGGGCTGGGGTGGGGGGCAGGCTGGACCCAAAGGCTGGCAGCACGGGGAGGCCCTGAGTTCCCGGAGGCTGGGCGGGTTCCCTGGACAAGCATGGGGACAGCCGGCCACGGGGGTGCTTTGGTTTTCTTTCTTCGGCCTCTGGCCAGTGATTGATGTCCTCTCTTGGCCCAGGGGTACGGCTGGGAAGTTCTTTAGAAGAAATTTGTAAATGGCATATTTGAGATGGGGTTGGGTAGAAGGGGCGAGGGGAGGTGGTAGAATCAATGGGTGGGGGGGCTTTTTCTTCAAAGAATGCTTTCAGCACAGGCTGCTGTCTTCTGCACCGTGTGACGGGCCATCCTGGTCAGGGACGGGCCCTGGGCTGACAGACTTGCCCCTGGCTTCGTGCTGGCGTCAGGCTACAGGCTGCCTGCCCCAGCTCACACCGTCTTCACAGGGACGCGCCCACCGAGCCAGGAGGGGTCCCTCTGGGGCAGTGGGCGTGGGACGCCCCTCTGAGGGCCGAGGGGCAGTCGCAGGTTGAGGAAGGCTTCTAGCTGGTGGGGACTGTGTATCCCTGTGGGTCTCGTGGAGTGAAAAAAATAGGCGTACCCCCGTTTTCCCCGGCGGTGGGAGCCGAAGGTGGTGAAGCTGCAGCACCTTCCTGAGCGTCTTAGGCCTGAGGGCTCGGGCGGAAGACCAGGGGTCCCAGGGGTCCTTCCATCTGCCGGGGGTGGCCGCCCTCCGCCCCTCCCCAGCACTGACCTTCACCTCCTGGCCAGAGGGTAGGAGGCTCCCGGCTGCATTCCGTCTCCCACGCAGCCCCGAGAGGCAGCCCCACGCCTCCTGCTCCGTGTTGCAGGCATCTAAATTGCCATTTTATTTAAATGTATGTCTGAGGCTGCGGGCGGAGAAAGGGCCGTTTCAGCCGGTCTCTGCTTTATGGCCTTGCAGGGAGGCGCGGGGCAGCTGCTGGGAGGACGCTCCTCCTGCCGCCCGTGTGACGGACGCCCACGTGGGGCCTGGCTCCCCGGCTGCCCCTTCCACCAGGGAGCACTGGCTGGGCATCCGGGCCGCAGACGGACCCCTTTTCCAGGCTGGTCCCTGGCCCGGCCCACGGTCCTTCTTTTAAGAGGTCGCGTTATTGCTTACGGAGCCCTTACCGTTCCACAGGCCTGTTTGGGGTGACCGGCTGGGCAGACACACCTCCGAGTGCTCCGTGGTTCCGGGCCGCTGATCTCTGCGGCGGCAGGAGCAGCTGTCCAGGGACTCTGGGCTGGTGAGGGCGGAGGTGGCTGCTCCTGACACCCTGGATCAAGGAGCGGGCGGAGATCCTGGGCGTGGCACCTGGGAGCAGGGCTGGGGGAGGCCGCAGGGGGCCTGCCTTTCACGTTCTTGTTTTGCTGACCTCCGGGGGAACCCCAAGCAATATTCTGGGAGATGCTTGGGGGAGATGCGGCTGCCCAGGTGATGCGAATGACCTGGACCCACTGGGCACACAGGGCCCCGGCCAGGCCTCCGGACTCTGCTGAGAGCCTGCAGCCCCTGGAGCCCGGTAGGAGCCTTCGGGGTGCAGAGGAAGCTCCTGTCTCGGGATCCCCCTGCAGCAGGGGCCTGCAGGGAACTGGAGCCCCGGGGGGCCGGAGAGCCCGTCCCCTGAGCCCCAAAGGAAGGGCCTTCCTTCACTCGCCCCAGTCAGGGTCAGAGGTCCCCTTGCAGCCCAGCTGGCTGTGAAGAACGTGTCTCCGGAAGTCTAACCCCACTCTCAGCTCTGAGCCAGGGCCCGGGGGGACCAGCCCGATCCCGGCAGGGTCTGGGAGGACGCAGCTCTGTCCTGCCAGCCAGCTGGCTCTGGCCGCGCTTGGGGGCGGCGCAGGGAAGGAGGGTTCCACCATTTAAAGGCTGTTCCGTCTCTCGTCCACTCATTCAACAAGCGCTGACGGCCTGCTGGGGGAAGGGCCCAGCCCGCCGCCTCAGCCTCCGGGGAGCTGGCGCCAGGGAGGGAAGGCGGAGAACACAGATGACCAGATGAGGGAGGGGTCAGTCAGGATAGGGAGAGTGATGTGGAAGAGGGGAGTGGGCTCCGGGGGCCCCGGTGCCTTTCCCAGGGGGTGATGTTCGAGTTGAGACCTGACCGGGTCGGGGGAGAGCGTCCAGGCAGAGGGTGGGCAGACAGGCCGAGGCAGGCCTGACACCTGCCCCTCCTCTCCGGCCTTTTCTGCAGAAGTCGGGGTCTGAAGGGCCCAGGGGCCCAGGTGTGGGGAGTTGAGGGCGGAGCTTCGGCCCAACAGGAAGACACTGGGATGGACTTTGGAGGGACAACCCTCAGAGCCCGGGTGAGACAGTGGGTAGGGCGGCACCCGGCAGGCTGCTCTGTCCTCTGATGCTCCCGACTGCCTGTCCCCGTGTCCTCCCAGCCATTTCCCAGGAAATAGTGAGAGGACCACTCTGTGCACCTCCAAAGACCCGGCCTTGGTATGTGTGTTTGCGAATGTGGGCATGCATGGTGCACACGTGTGCTGTGTGCTCACATGCACACACGTGCATGCATGCATCTATGCACACACATGGGTGGGTACATATGTGCACCACATGTGTGCATGTGTGCATGTGCCCATGTGTGTGTGTCACTAACTCATTGAAGGGCTCTGCCAAGGGCCTGGTGTGTCAGGCAGGGGCCGGGGTCAGGGACACCCCAGTGAGGGCACCAGGCCTGGTCCCTGCCTGTGGGGCGCTGCCAGCCACAGGACCACGTATGTGAGCCCCCATCCCAGGAACATCCTGCTGATCCCGAGTCGGGGGCCTCGCTGTGCAGGTGGCAGCTGAGGAGCTGAAGGGGGAGGCCTGTTTGGGGGCGGGGGGAGCACCCTGTGGACAGAGTCTGGTGGGGGCGGTGAGTGCGGCCAGCTTGGGGAACACAGGGCCCCCGGGCGCCCAGGTGCGGAGAGCGGGTGGGGCTGCAGGGACCCGCCGTGTCCTGAAGAGGGGCCGGTCGTGAGGGCTTCTGGCAGAGAGTGGCACGGAGGCCTGTGTCGTGACAGGGGCGCAAGCGGGTACATGGGGGGCCAGGGCGGGGCGGGAAGGCGGCGGAGGAGGGAAACAGGATCGGAAGGAGGAAGCAGCGGGGACAGACGGACGGGGCCTGGTGATGGGGGCGGATGGCCTTGGGAATGGGTGGCGGTGCGGGGGTGGGTTGTATCTGGACCAGCTGGGCCTTTGACTGGAGGGGGGCAGGCAGAGAGGAGCAAGGACCCCTGCCTGGGGCTGTCGCCCGAGCCCAGAGAGGGCCGGCGCCTGGCAGGGAGCAGCCGGGCGTCACCCTGGGGCAGCGGAGGTGCTGGCTGAGCGAGGCCCTGGGCCGGGGTGCGGGGGGCTGCGGGGGAGCCTCGCTGGGTCTGGACGCCAGATTGGCGTGGGCTGAGGAGCGAGGGGGAGGCGAGAAGCACCGCGGTGGATGCCGCCAACTCTGGGCTTTTTTGGTCCCTGGGTGCTTTATTCACACAGCAGTGGGCACGTTCTAGAGCGCCAGCTCTCCTCCTATTCCAACGCATCACTGTCCTCTTCTTCTTCCAACACATCACACTGTCTGAGGAGCCGAGCCGGCATGGGTGCTGATGAGGCCCCGGCATGGGCGCAGGTGGCAAAGCCCCCCTTGGGGGCCAGGGTCACCCCAGGGAACCGTCCACACCCCGAGCCGAGCTGCCTGGTCGGCTGGACCCGATGCAACCTCGAAATAGCCTGTGTTCTCAGGGGTCTCGGCTCCCCGGAGCTGGGACCCCGCTCAGCGAGGAAAAGGCACCCACGGAGCTGTAAACTTGGCCCTCGAAGCGGCCAGGCAGGGGGCTGTCACTGGTCACACGCAAGAGAGGAGGGCGGTGGCTGAAGGGCAGGGGGTGCGGTGGGCTGGGGTTTTCTTTTATGGCCCAAACCTGCAAGTGTTGAAAGGCCGGTGGGAAGGGCTCAGTGCAGAGAGAGGGCAGGTGGGGTGGCACCGGGGTCACAACAGGGCATTTCTGGAGAAGGCCGGCTTGCTGTCTTCCCACCAACGTCACCAGCCCTTGCGCCCCGGCTGGTGGCCCCCTGGGGACCTATGGGCGCCTGAGTCTGGACAGAGTGGGACTGCATCCTGGACCACGGCAGGGAAGTGGGGGGGCCCCAGGCTGCCGCTGACACGTGTGCCCTGGCTGCCACCCCCCCTCAGGTTTTGCAGGGACTTTGGGGGTCCCCTGCTTCCGGATCCTGCCAGAACCCATCACGTGCACTGGGGTTTCTTGAAAACTCATGCCGAAATGCCAACTCTGCAGGAAGTTAGATGGGCCTTTTCGCTAGTTAAACCAAAATAAATGGCCATGGATGGAATTTAGAGCTTATGAATTTTTAAAGTGGCATGTCCGCTTCACTGGGGTTTTGTCTCCCTGCCTTCCGGGCTGCTCGGGCCACTGGGCTGGTGGCGGGGAAGCAGGGCTCCTGTCGGGGAGGTGGGGGAAGGGAGGGACTTGTTCTGAAATAAGGCGGGGAAACAGCCCAGGCCCTGCCGCTGCACCCCACGTCCCACTAGTTCCCCACAGGCCTCCAGCTCATGTATGGCAGGTGCAGGGTAAGAGAAACCCTGGGCAGGGCAGGAAATGTCCCCTGGGTCAGCAGCTCTATCTGAGGGAGGGTCCTGAAAGGGCCACCCCACCTTTATCCCTTCACCACCCACCAATACCCCTGCCGGGGCAGGTGCACCCTCTGCCAGTCCCTCAGCCACAGGCAGCGAGGGGACTGTCACAGTCAGGGGCAGGGCAGGCCAGTCTGAGCAGTGAGGCCCCTGCCTCCACAGGGTCCTCTCACACCCACACTCAGAGAATCACCAGATGGCATCTCCCGCCATCCAAGGGCCCTTCTGGAGCACAAAGCCCCCTGGTGGGTCCCCCAGCCCCGGCCGTGCCAGGTCCATGGAGCCTTCAGCTGAGTGTTCGGGTTCCTGGGGTGGGAGGCAGGGAGATGCCCCAGGCAGAGGACACCGGTGCCTCACCCAGATTCCGAATTAAACGAGGACACAGGAAGAGCACGTCTGGCTTTTTCAAACGAGAATTCTGAAAACCCTCCCTTCTAGATGTCCCGTCTCCGCTGCTTCCCCAGCGGTTCTGAATTTTGTTCTTGCCATGGCTGGTGTGGCTCAATGGATTGGCTCCAGCCTGCGACCCCAAAGGTCCCCGGTTCGATCCCCAGTCAGGGCACATAACCAGGTCTCCAGCTAGGTCCCCAGCTGGAGGCAGGGGAAAGGCAACCACACATGGATGTTTCTCTCCCTCTCTGCCTCTCTCCCTTCCCCTGTCTCTGAAAAAAATGAATAAAATAGTAAAAAAAAAAAAAAAAGATTTTGTTCTTAAAATTTTTTTCAGCTGTGAGCAATATTCCCTCCCTTCCTTTAAGAGCCTGCTTGGGTTAAACTGAGATGAAATCCAGACTTTCCACATTTATTGAGTTCGTGTACTTCACTGAATCTCAGTGGCTTCGAGAGGGAAATACCCAATTTTTGCCGTTGGGGGTCACACCTTGCAGTGATGAATTTTACAAAGCGTGTCCGAACTGTCATAGCCTATTCCCTGACCTCATAGCCTCCTCCGTGGCAGGTTTCACGATGCCGCCCAGACATGAGGGTGGGAGGAGAGAGCACAGGACCCCCAGCCTCTTCAGTCCAGCGAGGGGACAGTGAGGGATCAGTGCTCATGCAGAGACGCACGTGATTAAAACCCGTGTAGGTCCGTGAAGACAGGGCACAGGACACAGGCTGCTTCCGTCTCCGGTTTCCCTGGGCCCAGGTACGGGGCCAGGAGCAGGACCTCAGACTCAGCCGCACAAGCGTTCACTCAAGGCTGGCCCGCGAGACCCCTCTGACGACGGTCCCTGTCACTTGGGGGAAGAAGAACCCTGCCTGTCTCTGGGAGGGAAGGTGAGTCCAGCACTGAAGCACCACGTGACGGGCCCGAGGAAGGCGGCACACGGGTGATGGAGGCACACAGTGGGGAGCCGGCTGTTCACCCACCCAGCAAACACTTAGGGTGGACCTGCTGGACCAGGGGTGCCACCAGCTTCTGCCGTGGCTTCGGGTGTGAGTCCAGATGAGGCTTATTCCCCCACCCATTGATCTACCCTTCCAATCATCCATCCACCCGCCACCCATCCACCATCCACCATCCATCCATCCATCCATCACCATCGACCTTTTAACCAGTTAGTCAAATTATTTCATCCATCACCCTGGACCTCATTTTTTCCTCGTGAACGAGGAATAAAGTTGCTGGTCTCACACGATTGTTAGGAAGGTCACATTACATGGCGGGAAGGATGTCAGTGACCTGGACCAGTGCTAGGCCGCAGGCATGGGTCAGGGGTTTGGGTGATCCTTTCTGGAGATGTGTCACCGTGTTGGGATTCCAGCCCCACAGGTAAGGGCCTGGGCTTGTCACGGCTGAGGCTCCTGCTGGCGGCCTTGGTAGGTTCCTGGTTCTCTTTGAGCTGTGGTTCCTTCATGGGGAAGGGCGGCTAGTGACAGGTCCTCCATCCTCAGTGAGACAGTGGAAGAGGGGATGTATCCAGGGCACTCAGTTCGGGGGTCAGGCACCAGCATAGTGTTCCCTGGCTGAGGGCCTTTCGTCATTGTCATCATTGTCATCATTGTCATCGCTGTCACCTAGTCAGCAGACATTTACAGAATGCCGTCCTGGGTTCGGTTATGCCCCCTGTAAACTCCACCAGTCGCAGTCCCAGCCCCAGAACCTCAGTCTGCTTTTGAAGAGAGGTCTTTAAAGTCGTACTTAGGATAAAAAAAAAGTCAACGCCTGGGTCTTAATCCCACCTGACCAACGTCTTGTGGGAAGAGGGGGTGAGGAAGTCGGGGAGCAAGCCACGCGGGTTCCCGGGTGCCCTCTGACTTCAGCGGAGCCCATCCTGTCCCGATTGACGCGGGAACCTGGGTCTGGGACCCTCTGTCGGGACGAGGCTCTGTGTCTCTTGTCACTTCAGGTGAAGCGGCACAAAACGGAACCCCCTACCCCTGTTCTGGGGGTCCGGTGGCCAGGCCCAGGACTCCATGCCGGGGTTCCTGGGGGCACCTCAGGTATCAGCCTCAGTGCTCAGCCCACTGGGCAGCGGCCCTGGGAAGGGGGTCTTCAGTGCATTTGGTCCCCCGGGGGCTCCTGCAGCTGGGCTCCGCCCCCGCACCGCGGTCTCGCAAATTCCCAGGTGCAAACCCCCCTGGAGCACAGTCTCGGGGTAAATCTGCGCTCCAGGATGCCCAGACCTCGGCTTGCACACGGCGTTTCTTAGAAATAAATCTTCTTCTTTTTTGCATTAAAACCATGAGCAACCTGCTCAAAATACCAATGGACGGAGGCTGCATGCCAACGCCCTGGCGGTGAGCAGAGGTGGCAGGATGGACGAGGGTCTGCAAGCCCGCCCTCGCCTGCGTCGCACACGGTCCATTCCGGACGGGCGCTGAGGAGCGGGTCACACGGTGAAAGGCGCAAGAGTGGGCCCGCCGTGCCCACTCACCCGGATATTTATGCACCTGCCTCGCTCATGAGCTGCGATCAATTATTCACCAGCGGCACATGGACGCCCGCCGCCCGCCGCAGGCCCACTTGCCAGGAAGCGGTGGGGAGGGCTGGCGGGAGGGGGGCCTCGGGATGGTGGGAGGGGAGCCCAGGTGCTGGCCTGATGGTGTAGGTTCTGCTGGTGGCTGGGGAGTGCCAGCCGCGCTGGACCCGCAGTCCAGCCCTCAGTCCCTGGCCGCTCGGGGCGCCTGCAGGGACTGGAAATGAAGGGCAGGGACCTGAGCTTTCTCAGGCAGGTAGGTGGGGCGTGAGGTCAGAGGGCTATTGGAGGAACCTGCCCCAGGGGCTTGGACTGACTTCGGGTGCCTTCTCCTCTGGATGGCTGCGTGCTCACAAAGGCCGGGAGCATTTCACACGTTTCCTGGGGGCAGCGATTTGACAGGTTCCCGGAGGCGGGTGCCTGGGTCTCCCACCACCCAGAACATCAGCTGCGGGGTCTCAGGAAAGTTCCCACCCTCTCTGTGCATCCGTGTTCTTGCCGGCAAAGTGAGGGTGGTAACATGCTCGTCTATGCCCCTTAGGGTTGCTGTGAAGATGAAAGAAAGTGCGGGCGGAGCCCTGCCAGGCCCAGGCAGGGAGTCCGTGCTGGGGAGCCCACCCGGTCGCCCTCTCCTTCTTCGCAGCCCGAACAGGGCAGCTTGAGCCTGGGCTTCTGTCCGGGCCTCACTCCCCTGGCTCTGCCCCGGCCTCACTCTGGGACCACGGGTGCGGCCCATCTCCCAGCGGGGGCCCCTGCCCCGTTCCCAGCTCTGTCCTCTGGGGTGCAGGCCCTGCTTCCCCGCCAGCCTGGCTCTTCCCTGTCCTTCAGGGTTAGTGAGGGGACAGTCCCGCTCAGCCTCTGGGCCTGCAGGTGTCCGGGCGCGGCCCCAACCCTGGCTCTGGAGGTCAAGGTCAGCTGGCAGCCGGGAACCCAGCCCGAGGGGGACACCTGATGTGTGTGTGTATGTGTAGCTATTTGTGTGCCCATGTGTGTGCATGTATGTCTGCACATATGCACTACAAAGTATTGGCGCATATACGTGTCTCTGCACACAGGTACATGCATGCGTGTACGTGTGGACATTTGCACGCACACATGCACACAATACGACAAAGCATTGGTGCACACATGAATGTGTATGTATGCACACAGGTGCATATGTGGACACTTATGTGCACATGTGTACCTGTGTGCAAATGTCTGTGTGCACGTGTGTAAGGGTTAATAACCGGCAAAGGCAGCTCCTCCCGGCTCCTCGGGTTGAACCCTGGCTCCGGCTGTGGCCCAGGGGGGCCGTGACCCCAGCGTGCTCTCAGCCCTCGGGGCGGGAGATATTTATTCAGTAATTATCACGCCAGCATCGCACACTCTACAGCAAAGCATTCAACCAGTCAAAATACAATCTTTTTATGGTTAGCAGATTGAAAAATCCATCAACACGGCCCCATCTATCACCCGAGCTGACAGAAAACACCGCAAAGAGAAAAACAAACATCAATAAGGCTCCTCCGGTGGGGGCAGGGGATGCCGGGAACTGCCAGGCGCGCCCCAGGCCCTCGGCCTGGCTCTGAGGCTGGGGCTGGGGCGCCCTGGGCCAGAGGGCAGAGATGGGGTCCTCGGTCCCCACCCGCCAGCTCCTGGGGGTCTTCAGGGCGCAATGGGGATGAGCCAGCCCATTCGAGGGGGAGGAAGCAGGTCACCGAGGCAGTCGGAGTGGCCATGGGGGGCCTGGGCCCTCGGGTGTTGGACGGAAGCCCCTCCCCAGGCAGGGGCGCTCCAGAACTCTGCAGTCTCCTTGCAGGGGACATGGGGCCCCAAAGCTGCCGGTGGGGAAACTACAGCCCAGCAAGTCGGGCTCAGGGGTCCGGGGTCTTTCCCTGACCCCTTGGGTCCCACCGCAGGGCCTGGGATTGCGGGCTCCCTTTGGCCCAAAACACACTTCCCTCCCGGACCTCCTTCCCCCTCCCTCACTGAATCCCCAGCACCCATGGGTGGGCAGTGTTCAACCCCCACCCTGAAATGAGAAAGCTGAGGCCCCAAGCAGGGGCCCAAGGCCACTAGGCCAGTAAACAATGGAGGTGGATTCAAACCGAGGGTGACCCGCCGTGCCCGCCTGGTCCCTGAGGGCCCGCCTGGTCCCTGAGGGGCCACCGCTGTCTGTTGCCTCGGGTGGCCCCCGGGGAATGCTTAGCTCTGTCACTGTCAGCAAGAAAGGGACAAGGGATGGGAGGCGAGGATTTCCTCTGCCAGAACCACCCCGTGTCTCCCAGGGAGCAAATTTACATCAGGCCACGCTGCTTCCAAGGATCCGCCCTTTGCTTCCGGCTGATTCATAAATTAAATTAAGCATGTAAATCAGGGCACCGCTACCCTCAGCCCCCACAGTGAGGGGCCCGGGTGCAGGCCGTGGGCTTTGTGAGACCCCTGCTGGTTGCAGGACAGGGTGAGGCTGCAGTGGCTGCTGGGGTGCAGTGTCCCTGGCCCACAGGTGCGCCCTGTTTCCACGCAGCAGCCTGGTGTTTCTCTGGGGGGCGGGCAGCAGGCCTCTGGGGCAGGAGGAGGGCCACCAACTTACGGGGGAGGGCAGAGGCCAGGCGTAGGGAAGAAGTCCCCACGAGGACCGGGCTCCTGACTCTCCAGGACCCCATTTTAGCCCGGCCTGGCAGGCTCTTGGACCTAGGTCTCCTACCCACCTGGGGCCGGGGGAAGATGCCAAATTATGAATGCCGCTCCTTTACCAGTTATAAGACTATGTAGGTTTTCTATTTATGACACAGTCAGTTTTGGAAAGTACATGTTCATCTCGGAATCTGTCAAGCCTGCGAGGGGACTGGCTCTTGATACACTGTCGTCAGCAGTACACGTGCAATTATGTTTCCATGATACCTGTTATTTGTTCCACATCTCCTCTTATTCTTTTTTTTTTTCTTTTTTAATATATATTTTTAATTCTATTGTGGTTGCATTACATCCATCCTCTTTTTGCTCCCCTCGGTCCCCCTCCCCACCCACCCTCCTCTTATTCTTGATCAGTAAGTCCAAAGATGTGCTATTTTACCCCCACCCCCCTTAGGAACCGTTTTATAAAACAGGATTTTATGTACCTTATGTTTATTTATATTTAGAGAGAAGGTGAAGAGGGAGAAAGGGAGGGAGAGAAACAGTCATCAGTCGCTGCTCACGCGCACCCCGACCAGGGGTGGGAGACCCAGGGGTGACTGGGACTTGAACCCGTGACCTTCTGCTATGCGGGATGACACCCGGCCCGTGAGCCGCACCGGCCAGGGCTGGTTTTGGTTTTGTTTTGTTTTGTTTTGAGTGCTCTCTGGTGTATGTTTTCCTACTTTATTCATTAATTTGTGCCACCGTGTTTCAGCCTGTGGTTACTTGGTGAGTTTTTGTAGAGGGCTGCTTTTCGCAGAGAACCATTTAGCATAAATTTCCTTGTTAACAACTGTTTCAAGCTGCCTTGCTCGGCTTTGACATACAGTATTTTTTATTACCATCCAGTACTAAATATACGCTCATTTTCATTTTGATTTCTTCTTTGAAGCCTGAGGTATTTAGAATTACTTGCCTTGATTTCCCAACAGTTTTCCTAGGCCTTTTCTTTGTGGTGTTTGGTCGCTAATTGCCAGCTTAATTGCTTTGTGCTCCGAGAACACGGCCTGGGGTTCCCGCGCCCGTGTTGGCTGGGGCTGGTTTTCCTCCCAGCGCACCGTGAATTTAAAAAACCACCCCCTTCTGGGCTGGAAAGGCATACATGTGGGAGTGCGTGTGCGTGCAAGGAGGTTTTGGGGCGCCGGTCTCACTGCTGCTGGTGGGTGCACGTCCACCTGCTCCTTTCCTTGTGTTCCAGGGACTCGGAAGCCAGGAGCTCTGTCTCCGCCCAGCTCTGGGGGCCAGCGGCCGGCCGTCTGGTGATGGCTGCTGCCCACACGCTCTCACTGCTCCCGTCTGGACCTTTATGTTTTCCAGATTGTGCTTTTAACAGCACACGGGACGAGAGACCGCACAGAGGTCTCACGGAGGAACCCACGGAGATCCCTGAGGACGCGCAGCCTCACCTGAATCGTGTGGAGGGAATTACCAAAGCAGGACATCCGCAGACTGTGACAGTGGCACCTCCGGGCAATGACAGGGCCCAGGGCGCGGGCAGCAGGGCTCTCGGCCTGGCCAGCTCCGCAGGCGTCCCCCACCGGGCTCAGCACTGCGTGCCCTGAGGGAGGACAGTGCAGAAGCAGAGGTCTGGGCACACAGTGGGACCGCACACACGGAGCTGCAGCCGCAGTGTCTTAGCGTCCACTCACACAGGTCCCCCTGAGGGAGCAGAGGGCACAGCCAGTGAGATGCCACTTGGGCCAATGTCGTGGCCCCAAAGGAGTGCTGCACGGTGTCACACGCAGGCACGCACACGTGGAGAAAACTCGAAGCTGCTGGAGGGGTGAGAAGCCACCTTTCTGGGAGCCATCGGCTCTGCGGGCGCAGTGAGGGGGCGGGGGGGGGCGGGGGGGGTGTTGAATGGGCGGGGCCGCCTGTCTCCAGAGTCACTGCTTTCCAGAGAGACGGTCCTGCCACCTATGGCCAAATGTGAGCATCTGTTAAACCTGGGGGCTGGGGACGCGGGTGTTTCTCACGTTGGTTCTCAAGGACTTGAAACCGTTGGTGATCAAAGGCATTTCAGAGGCTCTGTGAGGCGGAGGCGGGCAGAGGGCCGGCTTTGATGGGCTGCGACAGACCGTGAATAGGTGAACTCGGGCTCAGGCGGCTGCCCTGGCTCCCAGCCCAGGGTCCCCAGGAGCAGGCCAGGCTCTAGGACAGGCCGCCTGCCCACGCCTTGGGGCCCTCGTTCATCCGTGGCCTCTGGATGTGAGGGTCCCCTGACAGTTTGCCCGCCGGGCGCAGGGCAAAGGAGGCGCTTAAATGCCAAGCTGGAGAACGCGGGTGCTGCGCGGCCGTGCGCTGGGCCCATGGACCGGCCAGCGGGCTTGTCAGGATTTCAGAGGGACCGGCTGTGAGGGGGGCGGGAGGGATGGGCTGGAATGACACATGGCTAATCACCGGCAATGAGAAGGTCTCTGAACCTCTGCAGAGGCCGGACTGGCTATTTCGGTGCTTCTCACGGACGGGTCTCAGGTTTTGGCGGCGTGTTCACGTCTCAGGAGACCCTGCCTGGGCCGCCCAGCGGGGCCCGCCGCTCCGTGCAGATCAGGAATCCTGATCTCTTGTGTCCCCCTGGGACCTGCTTCGCAACCAAGTCCTCTTGTCACCCTGTCACTTAGCACATGCAGACCCGTTATGTCTGAACGGGTGTCCCCTCCTTCCTCCCTGGGAGACTCGCTTCCATCCCCATTTTTCTTGAGAGACTCAATACTCCAGTGCAAGGCTGGGGGCTCCCCATGGCCCCACTTGGCCCTCCAAGGGCAGGGTGGAGCCTGACAGGGGGCAGCCTTTGTCCCAGAGCTGGGGGTCCCTGGAAGATTCCACAAGGGGCCACTGGCCAGGTAGCCAGTCCTCAGGCCTGGTCATCTGGGGTCGGGAACTCTGACCCACAACTGCCCCCTGCAGTTAGGCCACCTACACGGAGCCTCAGCCTCCCTGAGGTGGAGGTCTGGGGTCAGAGGGCTTGTGGGGAGGGAGTGGCGGAGGGAGGGGGGCACTTGAACAGGGACTGGCCTTTGGCCTCTCTGCCTCTTGTGGGCTCAGAGTGGGAGAAACCTCCCCAGGGTGCTGAGCACCTTCAAGTTCAACTGGTTTCTTGCTTGTCCTGGGGCGGGCTCGCTCAGGCACCCAAGCTTTGGGGTTTCAGTGTTTGTTTTCCCCTCTGACCCGGCAGGTCTGCAGCCTGAGGCACTGGGGCTGGGGCTCTGGGCATTAGGCCTTCACGGTTCCGCTCCTTTTCTCCCAAGAAATACGCAGCCCTGCCCTGCTCAGAGCCCTGCCCTGGCTCCCACTGGGCTGGGAGGGGGAATGTGGGTGGTGGCCAGAGGCAGGGACCCTGCCCCACCCCCACACACACCGGGGAGTCCCAGGCTTGGGGTCTGTAGGTTTGAGATGTCTAGGGAACACTCCTCCCGTCCCGGGCAGCACTGGTGGCCCAGCCCAAGGGCCTGACGGTCCCTCCTAACCCTGCCGACCTGTACTCCGGTCCTGGGTTCTGCTGTCGGGGAGGGGGCTGTGGGTCTCACGCGGTCGGGGTGCTCTGGGCGTGGAGAGGGGAGGAGGAGGGACTTGCCCTCTGCCCTCGTCGGCCCAGGCGCCAGGCCTGAGTGGACAGCGACGGGTGAGCAGGAGGAAGCAAACCCACTTTATTCCCCGCGGTGTCAGTGCAGACGGCGCGGATCCTTGAACCAGGGCCTCGCGGAGAAGAGGGCTCAGAGCGGCTGGGCTGAGGTTGGTCCAGGAACAAGTCTCCCCAGACCCTGGGCTGTTGTTGCCTTTTTGGAGTTCTTAGGGGCATGCCCAAGGGTGGAGCTCCAGGTCGCAGCTGAAGGTCTCTGGGTCCCACAGGCCCCACCTGGTCTCCCCTCCCCCTGGTGGGGACCTGGCGCTGCCCCGGGCCCAAGAGCAGCCTGGCTGGGGCTCCCGCTGGAAGAAGCAGCCGCCCCGGGCCTTGGGCTCCCTGGGGCTCTGCGTGAGCTTCAACTTCTGCCTGTGGACACGAGAGGCTCAGCCGGCCACTGCAGACAGGGGCTGGGTGGGGACACGCCGTCTCCCAGACCTGACACACGAGCCCTGCAGGACCGTTTGCGGGTTTGGGGAGAGCCCAGAACTCGGAGCTGTAGTGCGGATTTCGGCTCCGGGGCCCAGGCCGGGGCTCCCTGGGACCAGCAGGCCCGGGTTCTGACCAGGGATCCTGAAGGCAGAGCTTTGGGCTCATCCAGCTCAAGCTGCCCATTTTACAGATGGGAAGACCGGGCCCAGGAAACCCCAGCTCACAGAGCACATTCCCAGTGGGCACGGCCCATCTTCAGACTACACGGATGACGGACATTTGTTCCAGGCCACGGAGCAGGAGACGTTTCTTGTTCCTTAGCAGGTATTCACGGGAGTAGCCTGAGCAGCCTGGGTTAATGGAAGCTCAGGGCTGGGGAGACAGAGGCTCTGGTCACCCTGCTGCCCGCCCTGCGCCTGGACATCAGCATGGACTCTCTTCTTCGGCTTCCAGAACAGCCATCGGGACGTGCCCTGCGGACGTACAGCAGTGACTGAGAAAGTCACTCACTGCCCCACAGTCCCTTGTTGAGGAATAAAAGCACAGCCGAGTGGGGACAGAGGGAAAGGGGTGGGAGCCCTCCTGCTGCTCTCGCCTGGGCGGGACGGGGGCACGTGTGTGCTCTCTGACTTTCCCACGTGCCTGTGATGAATGGAAATGGCTCTGAAATTAGATTTGGAAACAGATGCAATGTAATACGTTTCCATTTGCATATAAACAAGAGTGCGCTGCAGAATGAGTAGTCATTTCATTTTTCCTGAGACACCCTGGGACCTCGGTCGCAGCCTCCTGCCAGCCCAGCCTGAACTTGGAGGCCCGGCTCGCAGGCCCGGCTGCCCCACACCCTGCTTCCCTCCAGAGGCCCTGAGATGTTTTCCAGGTTTCCAACACGTGTCAGCCCCTCCGTGCGTTCCTACTCTTTCTGGGGAGGTCATTTCTGGCTGTGCCCCCATAACCCTGGTTCCCCACAGAGCCTACCTGGGTTTGATCTGTCCAGTCCCAGACCTGCGATACCTGGACCCCACCAGGCAGCCAGGGATGGTTCTCACTGCCAAACACCCTCCCCCTGGGAGGCCTACCCCCAGGCTCCTTCCCGCTAAGGTGGCCTGAGGATAGACCTGCCTGGCCCTCAGCTGTGCTGTCCGTCTCTGTTCCACTTGGCCAGGCCACACACCACTCAGCACTCAGGTCCTCACTGTGGGGCCTTGTGTGGCCTGCTTCTTGACCCTGCTTCGCCCAGCTGAGCCATTCCCCAGAATTCAGTTTGGATACTGCCTCCTCCAGGAAGCCTCCCTGGCATTTTCCCTGCTGCCCAAGACATGGTGAGGTGCTCTTCTTCTGTATTGAAGCCATTCCTGGGGCTTTTCTGTCCCTCCTGGCACCAGGCACAGAGCCTGGTGTGCAGAGGAGCAGCGAATGTTGTTGAGCGCTGCCTGTATGTGTGTGAACACGGGGTACACCCATAAATTAGATGGGTAAATGTTGAATATGTCCTATTCACAGATGTGACAGGCAAAGAGAACTCACTGCGAGTCCCTGACCCGTGCTCTGTGGGGCAGTGGGTGTCCTGTGCGCCCCAGCACCCTGGGTGTCTGGCTGTGCCCCAGGGGCCAAACATCAGAGGTGGCCTTTTGGTGACAGTCAGAGCCATTTTCAGGGGCTGGGTGTCAAAGGGCCACGGAGGAATCCTAGCTGGCTTGTCTCCACGAGTTCCAGGTCATGCCTACTCTCCCGCTCCGCCCTCCCACACGCCCTGGGGGAGCAACGGAGGCGCATGTGGGGCTCTTCCTCACCCATTTCCTCGCCTGGCAAACGCAAGGACTGGGCCTGAGGCTGTTTCCATGGCAACCCTCCCTCCCTCCTCCCCTGGAAAAACGGGCTTTCAGCTCAATCTTCCTGGAAGTCTCCCTGCACCAGAGCGCTGTTTAGCAGGAAATGGAAGCCGGGCGCGCAGCGCTGCCCGCGGCCGCCTTCGCTCCCGGCTGTGGGCGTTATTACTGCCCTTGTTCTCTGCTTCCGCGGTCTGGATTCCGCGGGGACGGGCTCCTTCCTCTGCCCTGCGGCCACGCCTGCCCTCGCACGTGGTCTCCATTGTGCAGAGGGGTGTGGGGCTTTGTCCAGGCCCTCGGGGTCGTGAGGGGCAACGCTGAGCCTGAACCCCGCGTGTGGCGCTCGAAGTTCCGCCTGGGCCTCCGTGTAGATTGTCCTCTTCTCACAGGCTGCCCTTCTCCCTCAAAGCGGATGCCACTGGGGTGCACTTGCCGCCCTGCACCCCGGGGCCCAGTGGCAGGGCTGGAGCAGACGGGTCCCTGCCAGGGAGCATGTCACTCTGCGTACCCTCAGGCCTGGCCGCAGGGCTTGGAGGCCAGCTGCCTCTGTCGGAAAGGACCGTGCTTTGCACCCTTCGCTGTCCTGGGAGAAAGCTACTGTCTGGAGACCACCCCAAGCCTCCTAACGACCTGGCTTTGAAACCTTTTCTTTTCCTGGCCTGTCCACACCCTGGGTGCTACACGGATCCGCCCCTTTCACGGTTCCTGTGGGCTGTTTGCTGGCCGATGGCCCAGGAGCAGCCTCCTGGCATGGTGCCCGGCAAGGGACCTGCCCGGGTCACCGGGCTCAGGGGTGAAGCCAGCGCCAGCTTCAGCTGCACAGCGACCTGCTGTCTTACTGCACCCACCGCTTGCCTCCCAGTGCCTGTCCCGGCCGGGTGGCCAGGTGTCCATCTTCCCCACCATGTGCTGTGAATCAGCGTCTGGTACCCAATGTCCAGGACCATGCTCGTCACTGAGCGGATGTTCACTCCCTGCCTCACTGAGTGGGCTGTGTGCTGAGCTGGCCCATGAAATGGGCAACTGAATGAATGAAGGGATGCTTGAGAGACAAAGCCTGACTTGATTTTCCTTCCTCCCCACCTGCAGGAGCCTGGGCCTCAGTTTCCCCCTCGCTAACACTGGGTCCGTCACGGGGCCCTCCTCCTTGGCCCTGAGAAGATGGAACAGGTTTGTTTCTTGGTGCCCCGTGTGGTGTCAGGAGCCACCCTGGGGTCTGGACAGTTTCCTGCGAGGTGCTGTCCACAGGCAGACCCCCCAGCGTCCTCCTCAGTGCCCCGCACCTCCCGCCAGCTCCAGGCTCCTGGCATCTCTTTAAATATTTACACCGCAAGATGCAGTGCCCGGCTCCGATGGCCTGGTCAGGCGCTCGGACCACTGCGGCTGCCTTGCAAAGCTTGACTGTCATATCTTGTTGGAGGAGTTGACCTGGAGAGAAAGCTGAAGCTCTTAAGGCCGTGAAACGCAGAGAGCAGCTGACTAGCCCCAGCAGGAGTCCACCGAGGGGGCAAGATGCTTGCTCTCGGGTCCTCTGACCAGCTGAGACCACCAGCGGCACCCCGAGGAGGCCGGGGATGGGGGCCCGGGGTGGGGTCACTGATGCCTGTCTGGGCAGCGTGATCCCAGTTGGAGGATAAACGCGTGAGCAGGAGGGTGCCCCAGCTCTCTACTGAGGCCACCGGGAGCCCCTTGAGTGCTTTGTGCCCGAAGCCCTGGGCTCCTGAGGTAAGGGGGGCACCATCTGGAGGGGACGCTGCTCTGCCGTCCCCGGGGCACAGGAGGTGGAGCTTGCTACAGGCTCCAGAGAGGTTCCCACCCTTTCCAGTGCACTCAGTGAGCCGCAGACAGCTGGCCGCCCTGGGCCAGGCATCCGGACCGCACCCTGGCCTGCCAGTCCCGAGGGACAGGATTAGACAGACGATGTTACCCCAGTTTCCTTACATGAGAGGCGGGTGTGCGTGGGGTGTCAGGGCCCACCCTGCTGGGCGATGGATCAGGACCTGGGGGTTGGGCACTCCTGGGGGCTGCCTCCTCTCCGATGCCCTGGGATCCCAGGGGTGACTTTGTAACGGTGCCGGGTTCCAGTGAGGTATCGAGAAACAGTGCCGGACCTGGCGCAAACACCCCGAGAAGACAACACGTGCGTGACCTGGGCTCCAAAAGGGGCAGTGACAAAGGTGCAGGTCTCCCACCCGCTCCCCAAACCCGCCCTGAGCCCGCAGCCCAGGACAGGCCTGCCGACTCGGGCGCAAGGTCGACCTCTGCTTACCAAGGTCATGATGCCAGCGGCCTGCCAGGGTCACAGCCAGGCAGCGCTGAGGGCAGAGACGCGGGAGCAGCTCTCGGGAACATCCAACTCTCCCCAGCGGGTGAGGCTCAGCGGCTGAGCTCCAGCCGGGGAACCAAAGGGTCGCTGTTCACTTCCCAGCCAGGGCACAGGCCTGGGTGCGGGCCAGGTCCCCTGCTAGGGGCGTGAGAACGTAGCCCTACCCTGATGTTTCTCCCCCTCTTCTCCCTCCCTTCCCCTCGCTCTCTAAAAATAGATGAATAAGATCTTAAAAAATAAAAGTAAAAAAAGGCGGTCGGACTGAACCACAAATCACTTCATTTCAGGAGTCTCATTTCTTCAGTAGGGAAGCCTTTGCCCCCACCAAGGAGATGCCACCACCATGATGGCCTTTGAGGCTGGGCTGTGGACAGAGCAGTGTGTCTGCAGATGCCCCGGCTCCCGGGTCTGGACTCTGTGAAGTCCCCGCCCGCCCTGCTTTGTCCCCTGAGCCCGTGCCGGTGCCCAGGAGTGAGGGGGAACCCGGGGACATCCGATGCCCGAGGCACTGGCCCTGGGCGTGGACACTGGGTGCAGCCACGTGGCCGCGAGGGCCCTGGGCCTTCCTGCCTGGGAGCATTAATAAGGCGGCTGCTTTGGTCTGTAAGTGGGTTGTACAGCTAACTAATGCGTCTGTAGCTCAGAATTATTTATTGCCCGTGATTGCTCTGCCTGGCTTTCCAATACATAATTCATATTTTGGAGATCTTTTTTCCTCCCGGAGCTCAGGCTCCGGGAGGAAAACACAAACCTCGGGTCACGGCCCCGGGTGACTGGGAGTGTCCCAAGCAGGGGTGGCTGGGGCATCGCTGCGGTCCGGTCCTCCGCCGTCCACCGCCCAGATGGGGCAGCGGTGCTGCTGGGGAGGTGAGGGCCTAGAAGAAGCCTCTGGAGCTCAGTGCCCTAGGCTTGGTCTCTGGGAAGACGGAGGCTGCCCTTCCCCATCCCCCAGGAGTGCGCTGGTGGACACGCAGGGCAGGGCGAGCCCGGGTGTGGTCCTCAGCGGAGAGCAGGGGGAGCGGCAGCCTCCTTCCCACGCGGGGGCAGGGGTGGTGCTCAGGGCAGGACCTGGGCCAGTGACCTCCGCCCGGGTGGCTCTGCGGAGGCTGGCTGCCCCGGGCCCTCAGAATCCTGGCAGGTCCCATAACCCTGTGATTGTAAAGCGGTCCCTGCGGGTGAAAAAGCCCCGAGGAGCAAATGTAATAAGAAGGGAGGCTTTGAACCAAATTGCTACGGAGAGGTCAAGCGCAGTCAGCTTGGGAGCTTAGAACGGGGCGGCCCACGGCTCACCGGGGTGATGAAAGCGCTGGGCTGCACCGGCGGCCTCGGCCCGGCCGTAAATACCAGCTCCTGCCGTTTCCCGCGCCCCCGTCAAAGCGCGGCTGTGGAAGGACGGCGAGGATGTGAGCGGTGGGATGAGGGATGGAAGGATGCAGTTCAAGGCTGGGACGGAGCGGGGCGCGCGGGGCAGAGTGCACAGGATACCAAAGCGCCCGGGAGCTCGGGGCCGACGCACACGCGTCACCGGAGGGGCCCCATCCGGCGGCTTCAGACATCTTCACCGGAGCTAGTTCTCTCCTGGGGGCCAGAGCAGCGGGTGGTGGGGAGGTGGGGGAAACGGGGCACCCCCTCCTAAGGCTGTGTGCCTGTGTGGGCAGGAGCTCGTGGGTGGTATACGTGGGGTGGGTGTGGCCGTTGCAAGATAAAGGGGGACATCCATGCATCTCAAGATGCAGCCCCAGGGCTCAGTCCCTTGGGACCCCCAAGAAGGCGCCACGGTCCACTGGCCACCGGAATGGCGAGCCTGGGTCGGCCAGTCACTTCAGTTATAGGTGGCTGTGTTCTCCGCACGGGAAAAATGCCCAGGCAGGGGGTCACCAGCAGATTGGAGAGGTGCATTCACACCTGGGCCCAAGGCAGAGGCGCTGCCTGTGGGGGCCTGAGCCTCGGGGGGTGGGGGAATCATCCTGGACAGCACCCCCAGCCCCTGTCCAAGTCAGACCTTCTCAGCTTCTGCACACTTGTGTGACAGGGTGGCCCCTCTCCCTGGTTGTCACAGCCAGAGGTACCTCCAGACACAACGGAGGACCGGGGTGAACCTGCCCTGCTTCTCCCCTACTGGTCTGGACACTCACCGGCCTGGCCTCGGGCCTCAGCGTGTCCTGGCTGAGTGGACTCAAAGCAAAGACGAAGGCGGTGCACGTCCTCAGAGCATGGAGGATTTGGAAGGAGGGAGCCGC
This sequence comes from Noctilio leporinus, assembly GCA_004026585.1. Taxonomy (NCBI): domain Eukaryota; kingdom Metazoa; phylum Chordata; class Mammalia; order Chiroptera; family Noctilionidae; genus Noctilio; species Noctilio leporinus. Next base: position 44,976 of record PVIW01007040.1, on the reverse strand, counting down.
CCCAGCGGCATCAAGGTTGGAGGTTGTGGAGTTCTGGTGTCCGGGGTCACCATCCAGATGCCTAGGTCCTGCTCCCACTGTGCTGACCAGAGCCTGGCTCCCTTGGCCACCCCGAGACTTGTTCCTGATGCTGCGGAGGTCTGCAGGGCTGACCCACGGCCTCCCTGGGCAGCGGGCACCTGGCCCCTGTGCCCACCGGGCTGCCCCACACCGGGCAGGACGCTCACCCAGAGAAACGCAGGGTCCGCCCGGGGCTCGATCCACGGTGGCACCAACATCCCCGCCTGGTGCCAGCTGGAAGGTTGCTGGCAGCCCAGTGTTGCTTCCAGGGGCTCAGCGTCTGGGCCTCCGACCCAGGAGGCGAGGACCGCGAGCAACACCCTGCGCTGGCGGAGCATCTGCGGACCCTGGACCCTCCGAGGCTGCTCTGGTGGGGCCCCAAAGGGATCTGAAGCTAGAAGAGGGTCCCTGTGACCCCGCTGCTGCCCAGGTGGGGGCGGCAGCTCTGAGACACCCTCCCTGGGAAAGTTGCCTGTCACGGTGTCACTCGGGGTGTGGTTCCCCGCTCAACGCTCAGGGCGCCCTGCCCTTGCCTGGCCGCGCGGCCCTGACCCTGGGTAAGGAAACGTGCTCAGTGGAGGCAGGTGGGGACGGGGAGCCCTGGGCCACGCGTCGGTGGCGTTGCTCCGGCGGGCGCTGCACCAAGTGTCTCATTAGCCGTGGCGGGTGTCCCTGCCGCCCCGGGGGACAGACCCGGGAGGACGCAGCTGTGCCGTGGGGGCGGCGAGGGAAGCAGGGAACCCCATCAATGCTGATGTTACGGAAAGGGGACCCTCATCTGCAAGGGGGGCCGGGATGATTCTCACAGGCTTCCATAGGTGTCGCCCCTGGCAGGAGCCTTTGGGGGGGGTGAAAAGGGCCCCAGGCTCGGACCCCCGGTGCGCTCGGCTGCGCCTCCCTTTCTGTGCAGCTCAGATGGCTGACCTCCCCGTGACAGGTGCTGGCCTGCCGAGCGGGGAGCCCGAGCGGAGGATGAGTGACACCCTGCTTGGCGCACTACAGCCTGCAGGAGAACCAGTTCCTGCGTCTGCTGGCGTGGACGCGCCTGGCCACTCTGGGATCTGCATCCAGCCCCTCCCCTGCGAGGCGGGAGCACGCGTGTGACTGATGGCACCTCGGCCTCCGTGCCCACCCAGTGGGTCCCTGAAGGGCCAGAGGCTGGCAGGCAGAGGTGTGGGCCCAGGTGTGTGGGCCCAGGTGTGTGGCCCAGGTGTGGCCCAGGTGTGGGCCCAGGTGTGGCTGTAGCTGGGAGGGCAGGTGGGAGCCCAGGCTGCCCAGGGCTTTGCTGTTCCCGTGGCGACTCTGCATCTTCCAAGGTCACAGTCACCTTCATTTAGGGAAGGCTGGTTCAGACCCTGCCCTGCCCCCGGGCTGGGTGGGTGGGCCCCTCTCCCTCCAGTCACAATGCCCTGGGCTCCAGCTGTCCGCCAGGGAGCAGGGCACTGCAGACATTCCCTTTGAGCACGTCCTGCGTGCATGCCGACAGCTCCCTGCACCCTCTCAGGCACCCCTCCCTCCATCAGGGAGCTGATCCACGGCACCTGTCAGGCTAGGGACCTCCCTTCCCCCTCTGGAGCCAGCTTGAGCCAGCTTTCCCCATGCACCTGCCTCAGCTCAGCCGCCGAAGAACCCACAGGCCCTGGCACAGGCCCAGCCCGGCCCCTGGCTGAAGGCTTCCCGCCCTGTGGACTTGTGGCGGGATGTGTGTTCCCTCCACCCCGCCCTGCTTCTTGGGAGCAGATCACCGAGCTGAGGTTAGAGGGGTCCCTGCCTGGGTTTCCCCTTGCTGCCCGTGGGAGCCCAGAAACCACGCAGGTGGCCAAGCAGGGTAGGGCGGGGACGCGCCAGGACAGTGAGCAGCCGGTTGGGGGTTAACTCTTAGATCACAAACAGCCTAAAGGCCTGAAAGCCCATTTGACACATTTGCAGGATGTCAGCCCTGCGGGGAGCAGGGCCGCTTGAAAGGAGAACTCGTGGGTCTGCTGCTGCGTGTCCTCGGGGCTGTGGGCTGGGGACAGTCTTTGAACAGCTGTCACCGCTCTGTTTTTATCTCCTTCGCTGGACCCTGGAAGTTGATTCCTGACTTCGGGGTGGGGTGGTGGGTCCAGCAAGTCAGTGTCCACCCGGAATCCGTGTCTCATGCTGGGGGGCCACGCCCAGTGCCATCAGGATGGCTGCCCCAGGGGGCCTGTCCCCCAAGTCTGAGCCCTTGCTCCACTCTACTCTGGGCCACAGGCCAAAGAAGAAGGAGGCAGAGCGGAGGGGGGAGGGCAGAGGAAGCTGAGGCCCAGTGGAGAAGCGGGACAAGTTCAAAAACTCAGTCTCCTTTTTGAGTTTCAAAGCTTCGTCTGAAGTCTGTGCAGTCAGAGAAGTCAGAACGGGAAAACCTTCTTGGTAGGTCCTTTTTTCCCCGACGAGAAGGCATTTTTAGACACACCCCCCTTGTTCCATCAGCTGGGCGGGGGCACCAGGGCCTGGGGGTGGTGAGGGCTGCGGGAAGGACCGGGGTGCAGGAGTCGGCTTTGTCCACAGGGCTTCTGAATTGGCAGGCTGTCAGGGGCCCGGGCTGCACCAGGAAGGGAGGCATTTCGGGGGGTGTGATGCCTCCCGGGCCTGGACTGAGGCCAGGCGGCATCTCTAGGACAGACGGGAGTGAGGGATCTGCTCTGCAGGACCCCAAGGGTCTGCCCAGCCCTTGCTGATTAGAATGGTGCACACATCACCCCAATTCTGCCCCCCAGAACCCAGGACATCTGGGGAGAGTTTTAGGGCCCTGGAAGGACGATCCACACGTCCCAGCACATTCTTACTTTTTGCCATTTACACACAGATTTCAATGTGTCTTGGTGTTTTCTAACGCGGTCGAGAAATGTCATCAGAAAAAGCAGGCGTGTTGCTGGAAAACATGACACTCCGCCCGCCCCCCTGCCCTGCTAGACGTAGCAAGAAAACAAAACAGCACGAACCACGACGCCCGGGGAAATCTGAGTTTCAGAGCAACACAGCCACAGATCACCTTTTAATACACGCATGTCCCGTGCAGTCTGGGGACCGGCCTACCCGGCCCAAATCACTTGCTGTTTTCCCGAAAGGCAGGTTTAACAGGGTGTCATGCAGTTTATCGGGAAGCTCCGTCCCCTCCATGCTGGGATCACACACACCAACTGCCTCCTTCTGGGAGCCCCCCGCCCCCCGCCCCGGCCCAGCCGTGAAGGGCCTGGGGTTGGGGCAGGCTGTGCGTGAGCTCTTTTTTTCTGGGGCCCGGACCAGTTCCAACAGGGGGTGTGGTGCCTGGAAGGGACTGGCACAGAGGGGGACAGACATGTGGATGCCAGTGAGCGTGGGTACAAACCCTCCCAAGAAACTCGGTGCGTTTCCAGAATGTTCCACCCCTCCTTTTCCCCCATACAACGGTGCTGTCACAGGCTCAGCACGGCCATCATGAGGGCTGCTCCCTGGGCAGCGGTGGGGACAGCCTTGCCGGCATCTCTGAGTGGCGGCTGTCTGGTCACCGCGTCCCATCCAGGCCTGGAACTTGCTCTCTTCCGAGATGCCGGAGGTGAACCCCTTCTGCCCCACCTGGCACTTGAGGGCTCTGGGTGGGTGTTGGGCAGACATGGTGCCAGGCCTCGCCCTGGCGCAGGCTCCCTGACACGCGGGGTCCTCCCTTCCTCCTGGGCCTCAGTTTCCCTCCCCGTGAAATGAGAGAGGGTTGGCTCTCACTCCTTTTTTTGGTTCTGAGATGTTCTGGTCCCACAAATTCAGGTCGGAGCTGCTGCTCCCCTACGTGATTATTTTTTCTCAGGATCACACCTTCGCGCATAAAACTGAAACGAGACTTCAGCGTCCCTGATGAAATACTTTGCGATCGGCATTAATAGGCCGTTCTGGGTAGAGCAGGAGGCAGCCCCCCAGGCCCCGCAGCTATACCAGCTCCCCGCCAGCCGTCCTCTCTCGGAGGCCCCCCTTCAGCCCGCCATCGTGCTTGCCCTTGAAGACGCCGCGGTGTTGGTGACGCGGCTCCGGGATGCGCAGAGAAGGATGATATTTCCGTGTCGGGCGCACCTGGCTTTCTGCGCGGAGGCCAGGACACACGCGAAGCCCTTTCAGGACGCTCATTTCCACGGCCAGCGCCTGGCTACAGAGCCTCGTGTCCCACCGGGCCGGCCGCCAGCGGAGGCGGGGAGATGTTACCCTCCAGACCGCGTCGTTAATCTTGGGCCGGAAGAGCGGGCGGATGGCATGGGCCCTCCCCCGACATGCCCTCCAGCCAGGAGGACCGGCATCCTGTCTGGCTTTTCCCATTTTCTTCCCAGGAGGCTCAATCTTTTAACTAATCCGATTGCTGCGGAAGCTGGAGCTGGTTTCCAGGGGACACCGCACCCTCCGTGCTGTGGTGATTAATGTCGTGGCCCGTGAGCTTCGGGGACCAGCGCCTGCCTGCACACGGCCTCGCGCCCCTGACCTCCTGTCGGGGCCGGTGGACCAAGGCGTCTGGGGTTCCAGGGGTTTCTGTGACAAAGGCGTATCCTTGGCCAGGTTCCAACCAGCACTTACGCCGTCACCAGGTGTGGGGAGCTGCCCGAGGGGTGTAGAGTCAGCCAGACGTGGCCTCCATCCCTGGGGTCCTGCAGGTTCTCTCGGAAGGAAGTGGGCAGGGTCCTGGGCCCAGGAGGGCGGCTCTGTCCTGCTGCTCCGTGTTTCTGCATGAAGAGAAGGGCTCGGGGAGGTGAGGTAGCCCGGCTCTGAGAGAACAGGGCGGGACCTGAGCCTGCCAGGTGCTCCTCCGGGTCCACAAGCCCGTTTGGGCACCAGGTGGGGCTGAGCAGGCCTCCTGCTGCCACCAGGAGGGCAGGCTGGGCAGCTCAGGCCGGGGCCGGGGAACCTGGGAGGGTTTGCCGACCAAGACAGCGGCAGCCTCTCTTGAGCTTCTGCTGTCTTCTTGCCGCTGCCAGGCACCCCCCCTCCACAGCCCGTCTGTGACCTCCAAACGCACCCGGGGAGGCGCAGCCACAGCTCTCGTGGTGGCCTCAGCGACAGGACACCCAGAGCCCGCCTGCCTCCGCGTCCTGAGATGAGGCCCTGAGCTGAGTCAGCGGAGGAGAGGACAGCAAGTGCCCTGGGGGACAAGGACACTTCCCAGGGACAGTGTGTGCAGAGGGCAGGAAGGATTTCAATGCAGAGGGAGAAGGAAGGAGACACAGACAAGTGCCACCGTCCCCATGTCACAGACGGGAAACTGAGGCAGCACGAGATCCCAGGGAGGTCAGGAAAGCTTCGAGGGGCGCCCTGCCAGGTTCACAGGGCACCGAGGGACAGGGGACGTGGCCGGTGGCAGCAGTTTTGTGCCGGCCCGGCGACCAGAGCTCATGTCCCCAGACTGCGCGCAGCAGGGCACCGGGGCCCCTGCTCCCGGGAGAGAGGCCTGGCCTGGCCTGGGTCCTGCGTGTCTTAGTTTCCTGTTGGTCACTCATGAGAAGCGCGTGTCCAGGAAACACAGACAAGACTCCGTGTCCGCAGCACTTTCTGATGTATTCCGTCTTGGGTGGGACACCAGGATGCACATAAATCTGCGTCAGAGGCAAACAGAAAACAGGGTGTGTTCATGATGGGTGACCGGCTCCCTGAAAACCTGAGTGTAGATCTTGTCCCTGTGTCCCTGCCTAGAAGGACGGAGAGCTGGGGAGGCGCCGTGGGGTGGGGCTCACAGCCTCAGGTGAGCTAGTTACCTGCGGCCCGGCACTGCCACCTACAGCAGCTGAGAGGAGGGGGAGTGAGGCCCGGGCTCACCGCCAGCTCTCCCACTTTAGGGGTCCCCTTTAGTTTTTATTGGCCTCAGTGGACTGATGACAATGATGTCATGTCGGGTGAGGGACAGACAGATTTCTCCAGGAAGAGAATGGACTCAAATGGACTGATCCATCCGAGAGCTGGTCCCTGGCTAGGACTGGGCTGCTTTCTGCCTTCCTTTCTTTTAAAAAAGAAAAATATTATCTATGTATTTACTTTTAGAGAAAGCACCCCTAACTGGAGACGTGGCCTATGACCCAGGCAGGTGCCCTGACTGGGAATCGAAATGGTCACCCTTTGGCTCGCAGCCTGGCGCTCAGTCCACTGAGCCGCACCAGCCAGGACTGTCTTCCTTTCCTTTTATAGCCACGGGTGGCACCTGACAAAAGCGGTTCGTTGGGAAGTTACAGTCCTTGGGGCAGAGACTGACCGGTGCCAAGATGGTACGAGTCAAGCGTGAGCTGCCCTCCCTCCTGGCCTGATGGGGACATCCGCCCACCAGGCCTGTCACCCAGAGGTGCTGGCAGCAGGGCCTCGATGGGCACCTGGGTCTGGGGGCCGGCTTTCCCGGGAGGCGGGAGGGGCAGAGGCAGGACACGCAGCCCCTGGTCCCCTGCCTGTCTCACCACGTTTTCACCTTTTAATAGACGGGTCTATTTTTAACCAGCCTGGCGACACCTCCGCGCGCCTTCATTCTCGGAGTTGAAAGCTGACAAGATGCTCTATGTGCAGAGGCTCAAAGGCCCCTCAGCCCCCGGGGGTCGGGGAGGGGGCTCGTGTGTGCGGGAGGCAGGTGGGAACCTGCAGGCCTGGCTCTGGACGACTGGGGAGGGTGGACAGGGACCGATGTCTCAGGAGGGCAGTGGTGTCCTCCCAGGGGCCCCAGGGGTGCTGGCTCCCCAGCTCTGGACTCTGGGCAGGCATGGGGGTGCTAAGGTGTCATCCTGGCCCTGAATGGATGCACGTGGCAGTGTCCCCACTTCCCTCCTGGGGCCCACAAAAGCTCCTGGCCCCAGTTCTGCATGCAGTTCATGAGAACTGCACCCTTTGGGCACCCACTCGTGCGCCCGGTGTCCTCGAGGGGGGCTCTCCCTGCCCGGAGGACCGAGGGGCCTGTCTGCGAAGTTCTGGGGAACCGGCAGTGGCCTTGCTGGGAACCAGGTCAGGGAATGGAGCGTTGTCCAGGATGGTGGGGTGGGGCCAGTGGCTGCCCCCAAAGTCCCTCCGGTTCCTGGACCCCGAGAAGGTGGTGCAGTGGACTTAATAGGAGCCTGAACTTCTAGTCTCCACAGAAAAAACTCCCAGAAACCCAACCCAAACGAAAAAACTGTGCTCTTATCTGTCTGTCCGGCTTCCACACGACAGACGGTCCGATGGAAGCCGGGACCTCTTGCCTCTGTCTGCTCTGGCCTGTGTCCCCAGGGGCTCCTGCCACCCTCCCTGAAACTCCGGAGCTCCTAGAATGTCTTCACCCTGGGGGCCGTTGGGAGCCTGGGCTCCAGGACCAAGCAGGAGCAAGTCGGGCTCTGCTGGCCGGCTGGGGGTGGCCCACCTTCCTGGAACGTAGTCCCTTGTTTTTCAAATGCAAAAGTCAGATGCAGCTCAGAGGTTTCTTGCCGACTCTGGCCCGAGAGGCAAGGCCACACTACCTTCTTGGCCCTAAGCCACCAGCCCAGCACTGGGTAGGGCCCCTGCGGGACACGCACCTGGGCTGTCACCCTGCGGTGACCAGGGACCTGTCCTCTCAGGTGGCACAGACGGGGGCTCATTTCCCACACACAAAGGCTGCTCGGGGCAGCCGCTCTCCAGCGTGACTGTCCTCCATGCGGTTGCCCAGCCAGCTGCCAGGCCAGGGTGGGGAAGAAGAGTCAAAGCCACCGTGGGCTGGAAAGGCTGCTCCCATCTCATTGGCCGGGACGGGTCACATGACCCCACATAACACCCGGGGACCGTCTTCACCTCGCCCCCAACTCCAGACCCTGGAAGGAGGGCTATTGGAAGGGAACTGGGACCACCCACATGTCTGCTTTTCTCGTGGATCCTAAAAGAGCAGATAAGGGACATCTGGCTCGGGGGGAGGCGGCATGGCATGGGCGGCGGGGGCGGGCGCCACCCAAGAAAGAAAGCAAAGCGATTATTTAAACGATGCCTAATTCCGAGATGGCTCCGTCCTTCAGATGCACAGTCTATGGCCTACTCCTCTCCCATGAAACCCTCATTTACAGCGGCGTGGAAGGGCCTTTCTGCACGAGGAGCAGGCGCTGGGCTTCAGCAGCTGGTGGTCCCGGCTTCCGGAGGGAGACGCCGCGCGACACAGCCTGGTGACAGCACAGCCCGCCCGGCTGACAGATTGCTCTGGGAGTGGCGGCCGACCCTGGGCAGGGGCCAGCGAGCCAGGGTCTCATGATGAATGACCTAAGGGGGCTGGTTTAATTTCCCAGCCTCACCTGTGTCCCCGGCGTCATTTTCCACGCCCTGCCCATCCATCAAGTCCACGGGCAGTCAGAGGGCCGCCGGGCCCATTGCTGGGGGAGGAGGGCGGTGTGTGGAGGGCGGGTGGGGTGCGTGCTCCTCTCAGAAGCAGAGATGGGGGTTGGCAGAACGGGAGGGAAACCCTCATCGGGCCCCGCCCTGGTCCTGCCGGAAAGAGCAGGCGTGACTGCTGGTGTCCAGGCGGGACCTCGACGCGGACGTGTGGGTGGCACTCACAGGCCCCCCTCAATGAGGACACTGCCTGGAAGGACAGAACCTCCCTGCACAACGGGACATTGCGCTCCTGCTCTCCCCACTGCCGCCCCTCCCTGGCTGGGGTGTTCGCACGAATGTGCGTGTTGTTAAACGTGGGCTGCTCATGCCTCTTTGTCGGCAGAGAGGAGCTGGGGAGAACAGAAGGATGTTCCATATGTTGGTGACGAGGCTGTCAGGGACCAGCACCCTCCCCTCCCCTCATGCCACTCTGTCCCCAACCCCTCCAGGGTCCCCCGTCCCGGCCCCTGGTAAGGAAGGGCCTGGGGTGTCCAGGCAGGGGCAGCGCGTGGCCTCAGGGACCCCTCAGTCGCTCAGCTCAGTGCCCCAGTGACTCAGCCCACCACAGTCCCCTCCTCGCAGGGCCCACTGCCAGCCTTAAAATAGCCGTATTGTTTTCTTCTGGTTATAAGACCAATCCATCGTGACTGCAGAAAAAGTGCAGAAATCAGACAGCCTGAGACGGCCCCTGACCCCTCCCGCTACCACCCTCTCCTGCGACAAGACCCCACGTTCCCTCCAGTCTGAAGGGCTGGGGCTTTCACGGTGGCCACCGGCGGCTTCGCTCAGACTCTGCGCGCCCAACTGCACCGCTACGTGGGTGCCGTGGGGTCGCTTTGTTGGTGCCCCGAGTCACGGCTGCGAACCGGGCTGGGCATGGCCTGGGTAGGGCAGCCTCAGTGTCCCCTTCAGGCTGCAGGGGACAAAACTCTCTTGCAGGGTTTGGCTCAGACCTCGTCCCTGGCCAGCACCCTCCGCACCCCACTCCTGCTGGGCCCCACCTCTGAGCGCCCCGCATGGACGATGCTTCCGGACCAGGGCTGGGTGAAGGGCGCCACGCTGTCTTCCGTCTTCCCCTCCGGCGCCGCTCCGGGGGACCTGGCCTGGGCCCCATTCTGGAACCTTCCTCCCGGGGTGTCCTCTCCCAGCAGGACTCAGGAACAACGTCGCCCCCACCTTGTGTTTGGGGGTCACACTGCCAGCAGGCCCCTGGGTGCCTGCCAGCTGCAGAACGGGGAGCACCGTGTGAGCCCCAGCAGCTCGGCCTGCAAGGCCTGGGCTGCACCCGCCCCTGAAAGCTGCCGTCCGCCTCCGCCCGCTGCTGGGGCTGACAAGGGCCAGATGGCCGGGACAGGCCTTGCAAGGACAGGGGCCGTTCCCGCCTAGGAATCAGGACACGGGCAGGAGGGGCAGGTGAGAGTGTTTCCCGGTGTCCCCGTGACCTGCGGCACCTCTGCTGGGTTCCGAGCGCCCAGCCAGGGGCGGCGAAGGGGCCAGGTGGTGAGAACCGCAGGGCGGGGATGCTCCCCTGCTGCAGGGCCGCCCGTCCCTCTGCGGTGTCACGTGTCAGGACTGTTTTGCTGAGAAAGGTGCTGATGTCAGCCTCCTGGCTCTGGTCCCTGACTCGTCCCCTCTCCTCTAACCCTGCCCCCCAGCGACAGGCATCTGGTAAGGTGGGAAGAGGGGGGTCGGGAGAGTCGGGAAGGTGCCCACTGGCGCAGCGGGTCAGCAGCAGGGCCCGGGCCCCAGGGCCCAGCCCGGCCGGCTCTGCAGACAGCGGGTGGCAGCTGGAGCAGATTCTGGCTGCAGCAGCTCGGGGGGCTCTGGGCAGAACCCCTGCCCACCCCAGCCGTCCCTCCCGTCACGACTCAGCCTGCGCAGGGTGCTCCCTGTGCTCCTCAGGCCTGTCCCTGAGTTGTCCCCGGGGCTGGGATGCAGAAGCTGCTGGGGCCCCGAAGACAGGAGACCAGGCTATGCCGGAGGGCACACGTGGCCGAAGCAGAAAACTTGGGGTGTTCTGGCTCCCCTCCACCGCCATCCACATGGTCAGGATGGGGCAAAAAGGGGGTCAGGGGTGAAAGACGCTCCATCCAGGAGCAGCTGAGCATCCAATGTGTGCGACTCTGGGGCCCTGGGGCTGTGGGTCCCTCTGTCTCCGGGCCCAGGGAGGGGCTGTGGGCAGACCCCAGACCCACTTCCTCAGAGCCCACTGTTCTGGCTTCCTGGGTGGCCCAGGTGGTTCACTGCTTCCTGACTTCGTCCCCAGGATAGGAGGCTACGAGGGACATGGCGGGTGGGTGGCGGGGGGCTCTGCCTCCGGGGGACCCTGGCTCATCGGGACACCCGCAGGCAGGTCAGTCAGCAGCCCTCACGGATGCGGAGACCTGCGACCAGCCCTGAGAACACGCTGGGGGCAGCTTGCGCACGTCCCCGGCGCAGTGGCTTCCTGGCTCAGCCCTGGGATCACATGATGTCCCCAGGACTCACACTGTCCCCAGCCAGAGCTTTGGGGCCAGGAGTCTGCCGATGACTCACTTCTGCTTTGATGGTCCAGGATGGTGCCTGTCCTTCACCTGTGTAGCCCCAGAGAGGCGGCTCGTCTGCCAGGAGGAGAGACAGAGACAGAGCACGGCGGGGGCGCAGGGAGAGGCACGGGGTCTCCCACACACAGAATGTTGGGTCCCGGCCCGTCGTGTCTGATACATCACTGTCACCGGGCGTCACTCGTGGGCTCCCTCACGGGCAGCGTTTCTCCGCCTCCTTGGCTCTCAGACGCTCGATCGTGACCTGCCCACACGTCCTGTTTCCGGGATTTCCTCCCTGTGGACTTGGCTGAGATTCTCGCATCCATAAGTTTTATGTTCTTCACTAAGTGGAGGGGTTTTTCTGGCTGGAGTCCTTCCGCCCCCGCCTCCAGCCTCCAGCCGTTCTCACGCAGGCAGACCAGTGTTAGCCCTCCTGGCGTTTCCCGCTGGCCATGAGGGTCTGTTCGCTGCACCTTTTATTTATTTATTTTTAAAGAGTTTATTTATTATTTCCAGAGAGAAGGGAAGGGAGGGAGGCAGAGAGGGAGAGAGACATCCATGTGTGGTTGCCTTTCACCTGCCTCCAGCTATGGACCTGGCTGGAGACCTGACTTGCAACCTGGTTCTGTGCCCTGGCTGGGAATCGAACCGGCGATCTTTGGGTTTGCAGGCCGGCGCCTTATCCACTGAGCCACCAGCCAGGGCTGTTTGCTGCATCTTGAAGGTCCTTTCCGCCTCTTCCAGAGCGTGGCTCTGCAGCTTGGCCTTGACCCACCAGCCCTTCCGAGGCTGAGCTCCACCCTCCGTCCCTGGGAGGGCACTCACCCACGACAAACTCTCTAATCCTCGAATTCCCGTTGGTGGAAAGTTTATGGTGGGTTTCCCCCGGGACTAGGCTAGTTCTGCTGGAAAGTCACAGCCTACCCGTGCCAGCGGATGCCTGGGCATTTTATCGGAGCCCCTCCGCTCGTTTTTAACTTTTCTCCTTACCCAAGGATATGTGTGTTGATTTTAGAGAGAGAGGGAGAGGGAACGTTGGCTGACTGCCTTCCACACACGCCGGGACAGGCTAGAACGGCAGCCTATGCATGGGCCCTGACTGGGAATCGAACATGCGACCCCTTGTTGTGTGGGATGATGCTCCAACCAACTGAGTCACCTGGCCAAGTCTGGTCCTTCTTGCTGGTCAAAATTTCTGGATCCAAGCACGGTGTCCCCAGAATATTGGCTCAATTTGCATCTCCCAGCAGCAGCCCTTGCAGGCCACACGGCTTGTCCCCGCCTCCCGCCATGTGCAGCCGTGTTTTCAGCTTCCCGGGATCCTGGTGCGGGTTCCCAGGGCTCCTCTCTCCCTGCTCTTGGCCCCGCACTCTGGTCCGGGGTCAGCAAAGCGGCGTCTCTGTGCGGCTGTCGCCTGCACCAGCTGGGGGACGAGGACCCTCTGGGCAGAGTCCTAGGGGGCTGCACGGGTGTCAAGGTGGAAAGGCCCACAGTCCCCTGCAGTGGCCCAACGTGAAGAGCCCCACTGGCTCGGCTTTGTCCACTTGTGTCGGTGTTGCAGCTGGTGGCCGCTGGGGACCATGGCCCAGTGTCCTCGGGGGCCCGCAGAGGCTCCTGAGGTCCCCTCAGATGAGGGGTCTGGGCCCCGACTTTGCACCTGTCCTGGGAGCCCTGGCTGCTCATTCCAGGCACACATGTGACCTTCTCGCCCAGGGTGGACTGCTTCGTGCGTAATATTTTTTCAGAGAAAAGGCGCCAAAGCCCCTGGATGTGAAAGATTTCTGAGCACTGTCTCCTGGTCTCACAGGCTCGTGCTGCCATCATCCACCACCAAGGTGTCCCATCTCCGTTGGGGTGCACGGCGTTCCCCTCCCAGAGCGACCTGCACCCTTCAAACTTGGGCGCTGAGCAGGGAGTGCCGGCTGCTACCTCAACAAGGGGCTGGCCTGGTGCAGACAGAGGCCTGGCGTCCCCTGGGGCCACAGTTGTCTCTCCAGCCTGGAGAATGACTGCAGCCACTTGCCACAGAGACCAGGTCTGGCGGGGACCTGCGCCCCTGGGAGCCTCAGCCCAGGGCCCAGGGCCCCTCTGGGCTGCACAGGGCTCAGGCCCACCTCTGAGCCCCCTTTGGGGGTGAAGCCTGCCGGCAGGCTGAACAAAAACATCAAATCAGGGACCACCAGATCGGAGGAGCCTGGGAGACTGAGTGGCCGGCTTCTGCACACTTGGGAGGGGCCTCAACAACTCCAGCTAATGGCTGCTGGGCCCCTGTTCTGTGATGAAGTTTTATTGGCACACGTCCTGCCCGTTTGCCCACATCCTCCGGCTTTCGGCTACAGGCTTCGTCCTTAGAGCCCGAGGTCCTGCAGCCCCCACAGGGTTACTATCTGGCCCTTTACAGAGCAAGTGCCCCGCCATGTCACAGCCCCGGGAGGGCTCCCCAAGGGCCGTGTCCTGTCAGCGGGGTTGGTGACCTGAGGTGCCACCCAGATCCACTTCTCAGTGGGCCTCCCAGGCTGCCCTGGGGACTTCCGGGGCCAGCCAGGCCCCATGCCCGGTGCCCGTCCGTCCTCTCAGAGCCTCGCCTCTCGCCGGCGGTCACGCCTCGGTGCCCACGGGCCCCCAGCGGACAGACACGCTGCCTGGCAGAGGCGTTAGCTACTAACGAAGGTGTCAGCGGTAATGAGGGTGATGGCAGATGATGAGCGCGTTCTCGGACACGGGACCCCTCCACGCACGGACCGTTCAGGGGCTGAAAGGCAGGAGGCGGGGATGTGGGAGGGTGGTGGCTGCTCACAGCTCACGGGGGCTGCCGCTGGTACACTGTGCGCTCCGCGGGGACTGGCTCCATCCCCCTGTGCACACAGTCGGTGCCTACTAAGCAGCTGCTGACTGAGCGGCAGGGAACTGCAGAGGCCCAAGTCCTCAGGGGAGGTCTGGGCCCTCACAGCTCTGCTCTGGATCAAGGCAGTGGGGCCTGAGGCATGGGGGGAACCAGCCCCCCAACAGCAACGTGCCCAGGTGTTACTGGAATCCAGTGCAGTCAGGGCTGTTGGAATATTAATAAAAGTAACAACCCCTAAGTACCGTGTTTTCCGATGGCATTTTGAATTGCGCCCGGATGCTCGTGCCAGGGCCCTTCTCCGGACAAGCGTGTGGGAACGAGCACCAGCCGGGGGCCCTTCCCGATAGCGTCCCGCTGCCTCCCGGGATCGATGTGAGGTTCCGAGCTCCCCGATAAAGTGGAAATTTACAGTCTTGCTGCTGAAATTCCTTCCCCGGCCTATCACGCACTCAACAGATGGCGTTTCTTCGGGCTACCTTTAATAGTCCCAGAAATAAAATTAGTGAACAATGGAGAAGTCCTATAATATTAAAAGTCATCCGTGGCTTCAGGAATCTGGTGGATCTCCACCCACAGATGCAAGCGGATAGGAAAAGGAGCCAGGAGTGGGTTTCTGCTACAAAGTGAGAACGCGTCTCCATCACGCCGCTGGGGGATCTCTGGGCGGAGCGTGGGGGCTGGGCTGGGGCTGCGGGGGTGGGGTGGGGGGGACCTGCCTCCCAGCTCCAGCTGGAAGGGCGGGGTCAGCGAAGAGAGGCCATCGCCGGCGAGAGGCGCAAGGAGGAAAGCTGCATGGTTCACAGGAGCCGAGACCACACGGCCCGGAGCCCCTGCGGCCAGAACCCAACACCCCTGTCCAACAAGGGTGGGGAGTGGTCGCTGGCCTCTTTCCCCATCGTCACACCGGACCCCGAAGCGTGGACAGCTCCCTGCGGCTACTATCAATTCTGCCTTCTGGTGAAATGGGGCTGTGACCTCGATCATACGGACCCGGGTCCCCAGGTCTCCCCCGAGGGAAGTGCCCCGGAAGAGCCCAGCTGCGCTGGAGCAGAGCAGGTCCTGGACCTTTGAGTGGGTCTGAGGTGTTCCGCCCACCTCGGCGGGGGTGCAGCCCTCACGTGGCCACTGCGAGGCCGGGGTGACTCTGACATCCACGAGAAGGGGCCCATGTCCTAGTTGCCTGCAGATGGGCTTCTGTTTATCACACGTTCTTCCCGATTTTGCTCACCCAGCGAGCGTGTGATTTCGCGGCTAAGGATCTAACACATTTATCTTTAAAACTGGGCCAGAGGAACCGCCCCCCGACACCTCCTCAGGGGCCCACGCGCTGATGGCCATCCCAGCTCCACAGCCACGTGCAAGGCAAGGGAGGCTGCGCTCGGCAGCCTGCCAAACCTGGGGTCCCCACCCACAGGGCTCTTCCCCTGCCTTGGACACGGGGTGGGGCCCCCCAGGCCCCTTCCAACCGAACACCTGGCGCTCTCAGACGTGGCCCCTGGGAAGGCCTGGCACCCACCCCACACCCTCCACAGCCTCCTCCAGACTGTGTGGGTATCAACAGAGGGTGGCAACACGCCCCAAAGGCTCCCCAAGGGGCCACAGCTCGGTGACCCCTCCTGTGCTCCCCGGCCAGGTGTCCGTGGCTAAGGGAGAAACCACCGGCCCTGAGCCTTGCCTCCTGGACCCCACGGAGCACCAGGAGGGCTTCATGCTGGCCACAGATCAGGTTCCACTGCCTTTTGTCACGCCGGCTTCACGCTCCATGGAAGCCCCAGTGTTTATAAAACACTCTCCACCCGCCCTTCTCCCCCCGGCCCTGGGTCGCTGCCACCTCAGGCTGAGGATGTTAGCATCACCCCGGCTGCGGGCAGGTGCCACCCCAAGGGTGCCCACCTCCCGGGTCTGCAGCAGCGGCTGCCTCTCCATGGGGGCTCCTCTCTGGGGGGCCCAGGCCACACGCCCTCTGCTAGGCAACCAGCTCTTTTGGGAGCCTGTCATCCAGAGGACATTCAGAGCAACGCGGACACAACCCTGGCCCGCCCACTGCCCTCTCCCCGCGGTGAGCCAGCCCCAGGAGGCACGAGTCCTGGCGCTTTGGGAGGAGCCATGTGCTGGGGCTGAGTAGCCTCCAGTCTCCCGTTTAGGTCCCTGCTTTTCACCCTGACCCACCTCGATCTCCTCCCACGAAGCACCCGGCTCAGGGGCGGCTCTCGTCTCAGAGCGGGGATGGGCCTGCTTTCCCCGGAGGAGGCTCGCCCTTCCCGCTCAGCCGCCTGGCACTGAGGCTGAGCTCGTGGGGCCAGAGAGCTGGAGACCGGCCAGGAAAGCCATCCAGGCCCCGGCCGCAGGCCACCTCCCTGCCCCTGGCCTCCTAGCTGCATCCCAGACACAGGAGGGCACTGCTGAGCAAGCTGCGTTTCTAACAGGGTTACGGGGTCTCATTTTTGTTTGTTTGCATCTTTCAGTCGCCACCTGGGATGGAAACCGCACGTGACAGGGGTGCTGCCGGGCGAGGGCCCAGCCCCGGCCTGATCTGGGACGTGGGCACGGTGACCATGGTGGCAGCCCGGGGCATCCCAGGCAGACACGGGATTGTGTGTGGGAGGCGTGCTGCGTGGTCCCGGCAGATTCGTGCCTGGGGAGAACGGCTACTTGTGTTATTTTCAGGGAGGGAAGGAAGGGGGAGGGAAGGGAAGGATGAACATCTCCCCGGTGTCAGCCCATTTGCGAGGAGCCGATCCTCTGCTCAGCTCAGACCCTCGGATGGGCGTCAAGTGGGACCTGAGCTCCAATGTTCCCCAGAAGTTATTCACAGAAGGCTCCATGTCCTCGAGGGTGGGAGCCAGGAAGAGCCCCCTCGGGGGTTCTCGAGTTTGCTTTGGGCTGCCTCAGGAGACCGGTGCAGCCCTCGGGGGCATCCTGGGCCCCCCGGGCGGCAGGATGGGTCCTGGAGGCAGGTGGGGGGGAGGCGGGCCTGCTCTGCCAGGCCCCAGGGAGCTGGAAATGGAGGACTCACCTCCGCAGAGCCCCCGTGTTCTCTTCTGCAAGGCAGGCCTCAGGGGGAAGTCCAAAACGGAGTTTTCAAGGAACAGCGGGGGCGGGAAGGTCCAGGCGGGAGAGGCATTGCCCCGGAAGGCCCTGGGCCCAGGGTCTCAGCCTGTGAGCAAAGCAAAGGGGCCAGCTGTGGTGGGAGCCCTGGGTGCAGCCCCGTTCCGGCAGCCTGAGAGCTGCCCCCCACCGTCCTGCGGCCGCTGGTGGAGATGGGCACGCCCACCCGGCCCAGCAGCTTTTCAAGCCGCTAACGAGGGAAGGGGCAGCAGGAAGTCAGGCTTCCTTACGCAACGCGTGCGCAGAAGCATTTCATGAGAAGAAAGTGCCCCCAGCTCAGCCCAATGCAGACCCTTCGGTCCCGAGTCCCATCCTGTCTCATGGGGATGAGGGCCGGCGTTACTCCATGCCCCTGCCCCCAGGGACATTTTATTTGCTGGCCACAGCACCATGCGCACCTGTAGGCACCTGTGACACCACCTCCCAGAGGCCAGGATGCCCCCGAGACCAGCGCTGGCAGAGATGTGAGCGCAACTTGGTGGGGAGCTCCTGGGAAGGCTGTCTCCTTGGTCACAGGAAGCAGCCACAGCTGCTGGCACCTCGGCTCCTCATCTTCTCTCTTTCTCCAGTCGGTCCCGAGAATCACGTCCGGGGCTGCTGCAGCCGTTTTGTGACCACGAGGCTGAGCGTGGGAACCCCATGCAATGGTGGCTTTGCCTCTATGGCCCTGAGGGATCAGACCTTGGGATCGACCTTTAGCTTCAGTGACCAAAGAACCTGAACCTGTTTAACTTGACGCAGTCAGGCTTCTGCGATGGAGACCCGGAGCTGCCCCGCCTGGTCCCCACCCACTGAACCTTCAGGGAAGGGGTACAGTTGGCAGCCCTTCTCAGCTGTGCATGTGAAGCCAGGTCCTCGGGCCACCTCTTCCCGTGGACAGGAGGGTGAGACAGCCACGTGGCTGGTGTGTGTGCCGGGGTGGGGGGGGTGGGGGGGCGTTGCTCAGTGGCTTTCGAGGAACCTGGCCCCTTCCCAGACTCCACAGGCCGTGGGTGTGACCGGCAGGTTCCTGAGAAACCTCCACCCGTGCGGCTGGGAACGACGCACCAGGGTCACTGGGGGCTGCGGGGCTGGGCAGCCAGGCTCTCAGGGACTCGCCCCAGCCCCTCCCCTGGGCAAGCCCCCCACCTCGGCCCAGGGCGTCTGTCTCCTGTGTCCGCAGGGAGGGGCTGCTCAGTGGCCCCTCTGGCCGCCGAGAATGCTCATCTCAGCCTGGAAGGAACCGGCATGAACCGGCTGGAGGGAAAACGCTGCCCCTGCAGTTCCCGGCAGCTGCCCATCCGTCCCCCGCCCCCGGGCAGCTGCGGGCCCGGACCGCGCCAGCGCCTCCTCACAGCCTTCTGCGTGTGTGCGCGTGCCAGCACATGTACACCATGTGTGTGATTCTGCGTGCATGTGTGCCTTCTGTGTGAGCGTGTGTGCCTTGGATGTGTGGTTGTGCATATGCGCCTTCTGTGTATGACCGTGTGAGGGTGTGATGATGTGAGCATGTGTGTGCCTTGCGTGTGATTGTGTGAGCATGTGTGCCTGTGTGCAGGCTTGTGTGCACGCATGTGCACACACGTGTGCCTGCGCCTAGGTGAGGCAGCACCCTAGCCCTCCGGCCCTCACAGGTGGGCAGGGTGCGGGCAGTGAGACCATTCCCATCATGCTTTCCTGAGCAGTTAGCAAAGTCACCTCCAGGGACAGCCGCTGCGTCTCCTGCAGGTCCCGGCTTGGAGCCGGGGATCTTCTGTCCCTCGTCTGGTGGGAGCCACAGAAGAGCCCCTGAGGCAGCGTCTGCCCATCCCACCCTGCAGAGGCAGAGGGTTGGCTCAGGCTCAGGTGAGATGCACCTGGGTCCCAGCTGGCGGGAGGGGCTGGGACTTGACCCCGGGGTGGCCTCCCTTCCTGAGCAGAGGTGCTGGCCTTGGGCCTGAGACCCTGAGGGGACGCTGAGCTGCCAGGGGTCTGCAGGCGGGTGTAGGGGCCTATTTCTCGGGCCTGACTCCTCCCCCTCCGTAGGCGGCCGCACCCTGCACGGGGCGCTGTATGTTCGCTGAGGACCTCCATGCGGCTCTGGCCTCAGAGGACCCAACACCATGAAGTCGCTGTGACAAATGTTATACAGAAGGGCGGAGGGAAGGAAGCTTTCCATGGCCGAGAGCGGGAGACAACTAGCAGCACCAGCGGACGCAGGCCTGCGGGTGTGTGGAGCGCCTTGGGGCTCGGGGTGTGCGGGGCAGGGAGGCTGGGCCACCCCAGGCTCTGAGGTCCCGCCTGGCTGTGATGGTGACATTGGTGGCGACACAGCACAGCCTCCGTCTGCTCAGATGATCTTCGCCAACGCTGTGGAGTTGGCTGTTTCAGAGAACAGCTTCCCCGACCCCAGATGGCACCTCCTGGCCGGAGTCTGGATTCGCGCCCAGGCTGTGCTCCGGCCACTGTGTTGATGACTCGCTCCCAAGGCCAGTCCTCTAAGCCACCAGCAGGGCCGCAGCAGACGCCTGGGCTCCGACGGGCTGGGCTGCACCGTGAAGCAGGAGCTCTGGACGCTGGCTTCTGCGTTGGCCTCACGGAGGACAGGGCGGGACTCTTCGTGGCAGGAAGGGGGGAGGGGGGACTCTGGGATGTGGGGCAGCCTTCCAGAGTAAACCACGCCACACTCTCTCCCTGCACAGGCCCATGAAGCGCGTTCCTCTCTATGCTGTGGAAAAGCCCGACCTCCGCCGGTGACACTGGTCTGCCCTCCAGCGCAGGGTGACCGCTGGGGCAGAGGCTCCGCTTACCCACAGCCATCTGAACCTTCTGGGTTCTGCTCTAGAGGGGAGGGGAAGGGTGGGGGCCTGGGCCTCCTCTCCTGCACCCGCCCTACCGCCTGTGACAGGCTGGCCCCCCAGGACACCGGCCCCTGGAGCTCCCTGCCAGGCCAGGGGAAGGGTGGTTCTGTGGCTCTGCGCTCGGCCTCTGCTGAGCCCAGCAGGTTTGCACAGCGCCAGCTGCCCCGCCGCCCTCCTCCGCCCGCCTCTCCCTCCACCCCTTGGGCAGGTGGCTACCAGGGGCTGGGGTCACCGATGAGCTCAGGTTCCATCCAGAGTTTTCCCTTCCTCCCCTAGGGTCGGGGCTCTGTCCCAGGAGCTGCTGGGAGTGGAAGGTCAAGGTCACCAGCCACTGGGGGTGCAGCTCTGGGGCTGAAACACCCTGGGGAGCTTTGCACCGGCTCTTCGGGGTGTCAAGGGCCGCTGCCCCTCTGTCCTCACTGGAACTTCTCCAGCCAGAGCCAGCGGTCAGAGGAGGCCAAGAGCACCCCTGCCCCTTACCAGCCAGCTCTCCAACCATCTCTTCCCCTTCTCCACTTAATGCTGAGGCTGGAACCTGAGCAGCAGCAGTAACCAGCCTCCTGGGGACGCTGCCACCATCCTGTCACAGGGAGGCAAAGGAAGGGGTCTCGTGGGGGGAGCTGGGCCCACCCTGGCCCCATCAGCCCCTGGGTCACGAGAGCGGGCAAGCCCACCTGGCCCCCACTCCCCGGTGATGGGCATGCACCAGGTCTGTTAGGGTGATGGGGGACCCCAACAGCAAGAGCCACCCCTGGTGCCTGCTTCCCAACAGGCACCCCTTTCTCTGTGCAGCCAGAGCTCCTACAGAAAGTGGGTGCGGCTCTGGCAGGAGCAGGGGTCGGGGCGCTGGCTTCCCTTCTTTGGGGAGCAACCAAAGTTAGGGGTCTGAACTGGGGCCCCTGGAGTGTCTGTGGGGCCCAGCCTCCCCGCACACCCTTCCCCGTCCCACCCTGATGTCACTCTCTGCCCCTGTCCCAGGGGGTGGCGGGCGGGCCACGCTGAGGCAGCCAGAGGGGTCCTGTGGCTACTGGAACAAATTACACACGTTTGATGGCTTAAAACAGCACACATTTATGCTGTTATAGCTCTGGAGGTCAGAAATGTGCCCTCAAGTCGGAGTGTCGGCCGGGCTGGCCCCGGCTGGGGGCTGATTCCCTCAAGGGGGGTCGTTTCCCCGCCTGCCCCGGGGAGCACAGGCCTGGTGCTCCTGGCCCCAGGACCCTCCCTCCAGCCTCAAGGCAGCCGTGTCTCCTCCTGCTGCCAGGGGTCTCCTGCTGCCAGGGGTCTGCGCGCATCCCCCGGTGGATGAAGGAGGGCAGCCTGGGTATGTGCGCTGCGCCCAGCCCTCCGGCCCCAGGACCCTCCCTCCAGCCTCAAGGCAGCCGTGTCTCCTCCTGCTGCCAGGGGTCTCCTGCTGCCAGGGGTCTGCGCGCATCCCCCGGTGGATGAAGGAGGGCAGCCTGGGTGTGTGCGCTGCGCCCAGCCCTCCGGCCCCGCTCAGCGGGTAGCCGCTCCGACGCAGTGGTGCACACCCGGCTCCGAGGGGCTGACCGCCTGCCTGCAGGCACCCAGCACCACCCCAGCCTCTCAGAAGCCCCAGCCGGCGTGCCGGGGGTGCGGCCAAGACACGGTCTTATTTCAATAACTGGGGGAAGGACTGGCCCCTCCAACCGCCACCTCCCACGTCCCCAGAATCCAGACCCCACATCTCCCAACCTCCCTGGCACTCAGGTTGCGGTCAGGGGACGGACTCTGGCCAGTGACACCCCGTGAAAGAGGCAGCCTCGAACCTGCATGGCGCCAGCCGCTTCTTTGAAGACCCTGGTGGTCACGAAGGGAGGCGCCTGGACCCACAGATGCACCTTTCAGGAGCCTGCTGTCCCCTCCACGGGGCCGGCCTGCACCCCCGGCAGCCCTGGGGACACCCGGGTGCACGTCTTTCTGTTCAGAAGTCAACCATTTTCTACCCAGAAAGGGAGACCAAGAGTCCCTGTCAACTGCGTCCCTGATTTATAAACTCGGCGCCGGGGAAGCTCGCCGGCCAGTGTTTTATGTCGCCCTTCTGTGCGCGCCATTCATTTTACAACTTGTTTAAGACGCGACAGGAGAGCGCCCACTTCACCCCCGTGCAGAGCTGACAGGCCCGGCCTCTCCGGTCAACACGCTCGTACCTGCTGACTTTGAGGCGGAGGCTGGAACGTCATCCTGGGGGGTGGCTCTGTCTGCGGGGAGCGGGCCGCCTCTCTGCAGAGTGGACGGGAGGCCCCCAACCCAGCACGGCCCTGAGGAAACCCTAGGCAGAGGCTGCCCGGAGACTGATTTACACACCAGGGCTGGGAGGGATGTGGGCTGGCATCACCCCATCAATCCAGCCCCCCTACATGCAGGGGGCCCAGCTGCTGACTCCTCACCACTGAGTTCCTCCCTGCTGCTTGCAGAGGGCCAGGACGCTCAGCTGAGACGCCCCTGCCTCTGCCCCGCGGTGGTCCCGTGTCTTGAGGCTGGAGGAAGCTCATCCTGCCTCATCCGGAAGCCAACGCGATGCGGCCCAAACCGACGTGGTCAGCCAGCTCCTTCCACAGCCCCTGGCACGGCCGGCCTGGCTCTCAGCTGCGTCTTAAATTGGGCCTGGCTCCCCTCTCACTGGTCCTAGCCCTGCGCCCCAGTTCCCATGGTCCGACCCCACGTGAACCCCAGGGAACTCACCCCGCCGCTCCCCAGTTCTGCTAGGAAGCCCCTGAACCCAACGTGGGGAGGTAAAGGTGTGGAAGAAGGGAGGCCTCTGGGCAGACAGCTGGGATGAGGGGTCTCTGTGCTCCCCGTGGTGCCCCAGAGCGTCAGGCTAGCAACGAGGGAGCAGGAGGGCAGGAGGCCCGGCCTGGCCCAGGCTCGGCACGCTGTCCAAGGAGGGGGACCCTGCCCGCACCCCGGCGCCCAGGCACACCCGCCTCTCACTTCTGCTTGGAGTCGTGGAGAGATACTTTCCGACCTGGTAGGTAGGGTTGTTGTCCACCCCCCAGGGCCAGATCCAGGGGCCCTGCCGCCCCGAGAGACAAGCTGGGAAAGTTCAAGGTTCTCTAGAGGCATTTGCTGGTTGGTTTCAATATCTGTTCAACCCCTTTGCTCCCCATTTCCCTGCCGGGCTGCCGCTGTCACAGGGCGAAATGAGTCTTCACAGCAAAGCCGAAGTGAGCAGTGTCTGGGGACAGCCCTGAGCCCGTTGCAGGGAACTGCAGAGGACAGGGAGCCCGCGACTCCAGGGAGGCATCAGCCCTGCTCACCTGAGCGATTGGCCTCCAGGCCCTTGGGCTGAGGTCCTGGCTGGGCCAGAGCAGGCGGGCGGTCACACTCTGGCCTCCCCGGGGTCGGGACATAGTCTGGGGCCAGGGTGGGACGTTCAGGAGGGGCTCAAGTGAGACAGCGGGAAGTATAACCATCCAGGGTGCCCCCCCATCCCCCGCAGTGCGAGCCCGGGGGACATGGCAGTGAGTGAGTCCCAGCACCCACCCTCCACTGGAGCTCTTGCGGGAAAACAATTTATGAATATTGTTCTTGAAACAACTGGTTGCCTCTAATGAAACAACGTTTCCATAACTCACTGCTAATTTGTTTTCAAGATCAATCTGACAGCCCTGCGCCGTCTGTCTGCGGCCGAGACTCCGCCTCCACGCAGGCCTCCATCCTTCATTCCCGGCTCTGAGCAACTCACGTGCCTGCTGCAGACGTGGGCCAGCCGCTCTGCACGGGAGCCCGGGGAGCCGGGGGGCTCAGGGTTCCTGGGGTCCTCGCCTGCTTTCTGGGCTGAGGCCCAGCTCTTGGTCCTGAGAAGCCGAAGGGGGTTAGGTGGAGACAGGCTGGAATGCCCAGAGGGTCACAGCTGGCTCTCCCAGGGACCCTGAGGTCCCCAACACTTAATCCTTCTCCCCCAGGGGATGCACATGCACGGGTGGGGCAGGGGCCAGCCTCTTCTCCTTCCCACGGGCTCCGCTTGCGGTGGGGACCTCTGAGGGGTCCACAGGGTTTGTTCCTTTGGAATGGGGAATCGATTTGCATTTTTTTAAAAATAGATTTTATTTATTATTTTTAGAGAGAGGGGAAGGGAGAGAGGCAGAGAGCCACGGACCTGGCTGGAAACCTGGCCTGCAACCTGGGTTTGTGCCCTGGCTGGGAATCGAACCGGCGACCTTTGTGTTCATAGGCCGGCGCCTTATCCACTGAGCCACCAGCCAGGGCCGATTTGCGTTTGGAGGGCCGCTGCCCAGCGTGGACTGCATTCTCCTCTGAGCTGTCCTGGGACGGGCAGCACACAGTCAGTCCTCTGTTCCGGGAATGTTTACTGATCCCCCAAGGTGTGCGGGCAGAGCCGGGCCCAGGGACACCCAGAGGTGCGTGTCTCCTTCTGCAGGGGCAGGACAGACAGTCCTCCCAGACAGAGATGACCGGCCCATGGAGAAGTTGGCCATGTGAGCACGGGGATCAGACATGCCAGGGGGAGGGAAGAGTGGGTCCAAGGGGATGAGGCTCCCCCCGCTTGGCAGCGGGTGTGGGCAGCCTCTGCACCCCTGGGGCCTCGGAGGTCATCCCTTTGGTTGTCTGCAGGGGAGTCATCATGCTGGTCATTTCTCTGTGGGACACGGAGGCTGGTCTCTGAGCACAGCAGGGTGGCCAACGTGCCCCTGAGGACTGTGGGAGGCCCCGGCCACTTGAGGCTGAGGCTCCCAACCTGTGACAGTAGAATGAAGGGGTGACCTCGCAGGGGTTCAGCCCTCCAGTGGGGTCCAGCATGGTGCTCTTAGGGGCAGGAAACCAAGGACACGCCGGGCAGGCGGGTGTCCCGACCCTGCGCCCCAACCCCGGGGCCCAGTTCTGGCTCCCTGCTAGGCTCTCCCAGGCTGGCTCAGGGGACCCGCAGTGGGTCCTGTTCGACTCCATTCAACAGCTTAGGGGTCCCTGCGCCCCGGGGTCGGTACGGTGGCCACCGTTGCACCATCGGCCGGTGCGGGAGCAGGGATTTGACTGGCCACACTCCCCACAGCACCTGACACCCTCTGCACTGTCCCCAAGAAATGCTCTGGGTGCCTAGTTCGCGTGGGGCCCGTTTACCCCACTGGCTGGAACGCGGCCCTGACGTCCCGGGGAGGAGAGCTGGCCAAGGCGAGGGCCACCTTTCAGATGACCTCAGGCCTGTGTTTCGGGAAGGGTTCCCGAGGCTGCCCTGCTGTTCTGTTGTTTCACTCCGCCCGTCCGGGTGACATTGGCTCCAGCTTGTGCCCGGGACCAGGAGACCGTAGGCTCCTTCCGGAAATGACGGTCTCTGCTTGTTGCGGAAGCCGGAGTGGGGGTCGTTTGGACCTCCAGCCTGGCACAGGGTGTCCAGTGGACATGGGCGGCATGGAATTGCGGGGTCACTCCCCAGGGCAGCTTTCAGACGGTCCTCCTGGGACCAGCACGGGGGAAGGGGACGCTCTTGGCCGTGGTCAATGGTTTCTGAAGCCCTGGGAGTCGCTGGCCAGACCTGCAGGCTGGCAGCAGTGCCCTGTAATTGGCCACCTCCTCTCCCGCCGCAGGGAGGGGGTGCCAGCTGCCTCCACTGACCCGCTGCAGCGCGTCCCCTCCCGACGAGATCCTGCCACAGCCAATTCAGCGGGGACGCCCCGCTGCTCATGGAAGGAACGTGGGAGCCCCGGGCGGGGGCTGGGGGCACCTTCTCTGGAAATGCTGCCTCAGGGACAGCCGACAGGGTCCGCGCTCCCGCCGCTTTGCAGGGATCTGTCCCGCAAGCCAGGCCGGGCCTTGGAGCCGGAGCAGTGGGAAGCGGAGGGGCGTCCTCAGGGAAAAACGAAGAATTCAATAAGCAAAATGAAACAAGGAGGAACGTGGGCCGCGTGCTTCTTGGCGACCTTAGCCCTCCGCGGGAGGGAAAAGATCAATAAGGGATTTACTGTTTCTTTTCACAGCCTCAGCGGCAGGCTGCCCCTCCCCAGGGCTGGCCGGGGAGCAGGAAACAGAAATGCCGGGTGGGGGCAGCCAGGTCGCTGGCAATCCTGGCACTTGGTCAAGTAGCAGGCGGTTGAGGACCAGGGCCGCCTTTCTCCACCTGCTCCCAGCTCAGCAGGAACCCCAGGCCCCACGTGGAGACGTGAGGCCCCTCCCAGGCCCACCGGTCCGGCTTGCTGGGGCCTTGGGCCTCGGAGAGGCTCCCTGTCCCTGCCTGGGAGGCCGGAGAGCAGCGGCTTGGAGGTGGAAAGATGGGCTGAGGGTCACCTACCCCAGGACACCACGCAGGAGCCGGGGGCTGAGCGGGGCACAGGGCCCCACCTCTGGAGTCCTGGCCCAGCCAGGGCAGAGGGGTCACAGAGCCAGGACCACCTCCCCCAGAATAGGGGACAACCACCGACCTCACCAGAATGCCTTCAGGACCCCTCAGGCCCGGGCGCAGGGGCGGGGGCTGAGGCCCCAGGCCGGGTGTGTGCGGTGGAGACAGGAGGGAGCCCCTGGCCGGGCGCATGACCGACTGTGTCCTCCCTCCTGCGGTCACGTAGGGCTCAGGCTGGGCTGGGGGTCCAGCGAGGCCTGGTGGCCCAGGTCAGGGGGGGATCAGGCCATGAAGGAAGAAGTCGCCCCGGAAGCAGCCTGGGTGGGGTATGGGTCTCATTTTGCAGGGAGGGGGCTCAACCCCCAAAATGCCACCTTGGGACTGCTCGCCAACCTACCGCTGCTCTGCGCCCAGCTGGGGGCTTGGATTGGGGTGTGTGTGTGTGTGTGTGTGTGTGTGTGTGTGTGCTTGTGTGTGCAAGTGGCAGGTGGAGGGTGAGGACACACAGGGAAAAGGTCACTCCTCACTGGCTGGCTGCTCCAGCACTCAGCCTCCCTGGGCCAGGGCCCGTCCTCCCGTCCCTGCCAGCCCAGCACCTGGCACCCATGACTCACCTGCACCTGGGGGTGGAGGACGAGCCCGGGTCCTTGCCCGGCACTGGGTTCCGGCACCTTCCGCCCCCCGCCGGGTGATAAGCATCCAGTGACTCAGCGGCTGGAGGGCCTGCGTGTGTGCCCACGGGTGCGAGGGCCGCGCGGGCTCAGGGCTGGTCTGCCTCTGACTAGCTGGCCAGCGGCTGCTGCTCCCCACGTGTGGACCTTGGCGACAAGAACTCGGCACCAGGAGCTCCCAAAGGTGCCTCAGCGAACAGCCCTCCGCAGGGCGAGTCCCGGCAGTACCCGCCCGCCGCCTCCGTTTCCACCGTTTACAACAAGAGCCCTTCAGACGCATTGTCCCCACACCACGTCACCTTTGCTGTCCCACCGAAGTGGCTGAAGGCAAAAATCTCACTGGGGTTTAGTGAGGACGCCCGTGGGTGTCACAGCCACCAGGTGGGTGTTGCTGAGCTCACGCGGTTCAGAGAGCACTTGGACGCCAGTGGGGAGAGCGCCAGCCAGAGGGGTCCCCTGTTGTCACCCACAGCCACACCTGCCCACTTGGGCCCTTCCCAGGGGTGGCGTCAGAGACCCAAAGGGCCTAGAGAGGGGACCCGAGCACAGGGGACTTGGCTTCATGGTGGGACCGAGTCTGGCCATTTCACACAGTGTTTGGGCAGGGATAACACGGGACCCGCGTGTCACAGGACAAAGCCCCAAAGGCACTGGCACCTCAGCAGGAGGGAGCCCAGCCAGCACCCCTCCCCATGTCCGGGACGTTGCTAGAAGGAGGGGGAACCATCGCAGCCTCCGAGGAGGGGCGGTGACAGCATCGGACAAAGCAGCCGGCGATTTTGCGCAGATACCTGTCACGAGCGGACACCGGTACGGCTTTGGTCTCTCACCGAGGTTGTTCTTACGAGCAGAGTGTTAGGAGCCGTCCAGAGGCCACCAGGGCGGTGCTGATGACAGGCACCGTGTCACACTCACACAGCAGAAAGCCACGCAGCCATGGAAAGGAGCAAGGAGCGTTCCGGGCCCCTTGTGTCCCCGTCGGAGAAAATCGTCACATGCAAGCGGGGCGCCTCTTGTATGAGGGAGGTGGGGCGGGAGCACGCATGGGGGCCTATCCTTGTGATTGGGTTCAAAGGACTCCACGGCTCGGTCTCGTGGCCTGTGACAATAACCTCTGACAGTGGGTTTATGACAACAGGGGGCCGTTCCAGAGACCATTCCCCCGCAGGACACTGAGAGAGGTTGTGTCCTCGGTCCTGCAGGTCCGGCTGCCTCCCTGACGTGCGCTGTGGGGTCTGGCGGCTCCGAGCTGCGCATCCAGGGCACCAGCCTCCATCCTGACGGCCCCACAGTCCCCACAGCTGGTCCGTCCTGTCACACCCTTTCCACCTGCGTGGGTGGCCAGGCGGGGATCCAACTCCCATCCCCTCCCTCCCAGGTGCCCCGGCTGGCCTCTAGGAGTTGCCCCCGGGGGTTCATTGCCCAGGACCTCTGAGGAAACACCTGCATCCAAAATCTGGTCTCAGCCCAGGTGCCCACTGGCCTTCAGTGGCCCGTGAGCTCCCGGAACAGGTCCGATGTGTCTACAGGCCAGCCGTGCCCTCCTGTGGACGCGGCCCCTCCTTCAACGGGGTGGGGTTCAGCTTCCCCACCCGAGGCCACAAGCGTGGTGTCCTTCTTACAAGCCTGTCTCACGTCACAGGGACACATGGTGGCTCCTGAGGGTCATCTGTCATCTGCACACAAGCTCCCACTGGGAACCTTCGAATAGAACCAAGGGACACGTTGCAACAGGTGACGCAGCCTATCCTGGACCCGGTGTGTTCAGCCGTCTGACTGAGCCCTGGCTCACAGTTCCCTCCTCCCTGCATAGTGGCCCCGGACTCGCCAAGAACCCCCAGAGTCCCCCCGACACAGCTGCCTCCTCCCTGCTCACATGGACGGGCTGGGAGAGCGGAGGCCACCCTCCCGCACGCCATCTGTCAATTCCACATCGGCCCCGGGACTGCAGGAGCCAGAAGAGAAGCCCGGGGCACCTTTGTGGGCTCCGCCCCGGGCTCCTTGGGGAACAGGGTCCCCGCAGAAATGAGGAAAACCCAGGCCCAGCTCCCCAGCATGAGCCTCCCGCGCTGGGGCCTCTGCACACCCCAGACGAGGGCTCCATTTTGATCCCAGGCCAAACTTTTAATCAAGAAAATTCATTCACAGATGTTCTGCCATCAGCCAGCATATCCTGTTATGGGAATCCGGGAGATTTAGGGGCAGGCCGGCCGCCTCATTCGCGCGCTGCGGGGACCATTCTTCTGGCGGGCCGAGCATCCTGGAGGTGCAGCTTCCCTCGCAAGTCCTCGTCACAGACCGTAAATCCATTCCGGGCCCGTCCGGCCGCTGTTTCGTCTTCCGGTGACTCAGGTATTTGTACATTTGTTTCTTTCCTGTCATTAGGGGAAATTACGAAGAAATCAGCCGGTAATTGCAGTGGTAATGAGACCAATCCGCCCGGGCAGGGTCCTGCCAGGTCTCGGGCTGCCGGTGGCTTTGTGGGCCACTTTGAAAGCCAGGCTTTTATAAGACGTGTCCCCTGCCGTTGCTGACGGGGGTGGGGCACGGCCTACCGCCCCAGCCCAGGCTATTTCGTGAGCATGAAAGTAAGAAAGTGCACCCTGATTCTTCCACAGGTTGTCATTGCAGGCTGGTCCTGCTGGTCTGAGGGGGGCCTTCCAGCAGACGGGGCTCTGACTGGGAAACAGGCGCGGGGGGTGGGGGGCAGCAGAGCTGACGAGAGAGGTGGTCCAGGGGGGACTTCAGGACACAGGAGGCAGGAGACTTCCCCCCAGAGAAAGAGCAGGAGAAGATTCCAGGAGGCAGGACCTTGGTCACCTGAGCTGGGGGTGGCGGCGGGGGGTGGTGGTGCTGTGGGGCGCACCGAGGGTCCCCGAGCTCCAGGCGCCTGGAGCTGCAGACCTGCATGGTGGGTCTGGGTGGGCACGGCGGGTCGTGGGCTGGCAGGGGAGAGGCATAGTGAGGGGGGCCCATGTGGTCCCCATGCCAGGTCAGGACCTGGTGTCTCACAATGACCAGAGCACCCCCGGTGGCTCAGGATACCCCTATTTCCATCCAGGATGCTGAATGTGATCTAAGGAAATGCCCAGG
Source organism: Noctilio leporinus (assembly GCA_004026585.1). Taxonomy (NCBI): domain Eukaryota; kingdom Metazoa; phylum Chordata; class Mammalia; order Chiroptera; family Noctilionidae; genus Noctilio; species Noctilio leporinus. The sequence goes on along the minus strand of PVIW01007040.1, from coordinate 15,223 downwards.
AGACCCTAACACCCTGCTGGGGGTGGGCTGTGGCCCCAGCCTTCCTGCCTGTGTTCTTGGCCAGTGATGGGGGCGGTGGAAGGGGTCAGGGAGCCTCTGCCCTATTTTTCACCCCTTATTTTCCCAACTATCAGCCAACTATGTGGCCAGGGCGCCTGCTGGGCCCAAGCTGCGTGGTCCCCACGCCATGTCCTTCCCCTGGTGGCTCCAGCTCCTGAGTCACAGCTCCCAGGGCACCAAGGACTGACTCCGTGTGGGCGGAGCACCGTGACATCAGCGACGCCTGTGTCTCAGTGCCATCCACAACCAAAGCCCCAGCAGTCCCTCCAGGACAGATGACAGAAACTCAGGAAGCGTGTGGGCTTGATTATTCCTGGGTTTGAGGGCAGTGCCAGCCTGGCCAGGCGCCCAGGGACTGACTGCTGCCCTCCCCAGGGCCAGAAGCACCGCCCTGGCATCCTGGTGCCACTGCCGAGGGAGAGCGGGGAGGGGAGGCCACGCCACACCCCGGACCTTGAAGGCCGGCCCTCCAGGTGGCTGGGGACCCTGAAGTGCAGCTTGTGCTGCTGAAACCTCAGGGCCCCATTCAGCACTGGCACAGACAGACATGGCCCTGCCCTGGTGGCCTGGTCTCTGTCTCCAAGACCGGGGGACCCAGATCCCAGGGGGCTGGCTGTCACCTCCTGGCTCCACCACAGCCCCTGGTGAACGAACTGGTCAGAGGGCCTGGAGCTCCGCTCCCCGACTCTCCCTCAGGGTCTCTGCTGGTGCCCCCTTGCCACACCCCGTGGGGGCCAGCACCAGACTTGTTCCAGCTGTGACCTCAGGAGAGCCGGACAGGCAGAGTCAGCAAAGGTGGGGTGGGATTCCCAGGGGTGCAGCTCTAATTCCAATGCCCCTCATGGGGGAGGGGAACTCAAGATGACCTCCAGTCTCCAGCATTTGGGGGATGCGTGGTCAGAGACCCAAAGGGACTATGTCCACTGTCAGCTCCCCAAACGGAGGTGCCTGTCTTCCCCTTCCGAGGGGACACGCAATCTGGCCCCTGTCTGCAACGACCCGGAAAAATCCATCATTTAACCACCGCCAGAAAGGATAAGGGACGGAAACACGTCTCCTACTACGTTTATTGTTCCTTAGATACCTGGAGAGTACAAAGTTCCCCTCTGGGTTACTAAAAAATGTACTTTCCGCACCCGGTGCCCTCAGGAGCACCCTCTTCCCGCCGGAAACGGAAGTCTCCCCAGGGGCCCTTGCATCCGTGGCTACAAGGTTCAGGAAACTGGGGAGGAGAGAACAATCCCTTTGACAGTGATCCATACGGGCTTGGTTATCTCGCTAGAGGGGTGAACACTGGTTATTATTTTTCTTTTTAGCAACAAGAACCATCCACATACTGATCCAAACTATGGCACGACAACATCCACCGTGTACACCAAATGGACAGTGACCACCTCAAGGGACAGGACACAGGCTGCACAACACACTAGGATGGGCGCGCACACCCGCGGGCTCCGGGACCCTCTTCGCCACGCGGAGGGGACGGGCCATGGGGCCACAGGCCACGGGGCCACGGGCCATGGGGGGCCACGGGCCACGGGGGGCCACGGGCTACAGAGGTTCAGCACGTTAATCTAAGACACAAGACACGGTCGAGGGGCAGTGGCTGCGACGGGGGACGGGCTTGGGGAGCCTGTGACCGTCCGCCCCTCTGGACGCCAAGTGCGACCGGAGGCTCCACGGGGTGCCACGAGCCCGTCCGTCCGCGCTGACCACAGTCTAAGGAAAGGTCCATGCGATCCTAACAGTGGGCTGTCTGTCCTCGGGTGAGGATCGACCAACAGACGCTGCCTGGCTCCGTTAGTACCTTAAGTGACCAACTAGGGGGCCGGGACGGCAAGGGGAGCCCCGGCTGCAGTTCCAGCTGCAAAGTTGGGGGTCCCTTCCCAAATCGGATGCCCTCTGGCCTGCGTTGGAGCCGGGCTGAGGTTGTGGCTTTGCCGCCGCCAGGCGCCCTGCGGTGGAAGCGTCGGCTCCGGTCAGCGTGATCAGCGTCGCCCGCGTGATCTCCGCAGCCGAGTCGCGGGGCTTCCGCTGGGCCAGGACCCCGGCCCCCGGCTGCCGGGCGGAGGCAACTACAACTCGTCGGACCGGATGACGTGGAAGAGGGTGACGTTGTAGAGGATCTGGTGGCCGTTGTTCCAGGCGTACAGGGCGCGGTCCTTGGGGTTGTAGTCCAGCATGGAGATGTGTGAGTACTTGTTCTGGAAGGGGATGTCAATGTACTCGTAGGTGGAGGCGTTGGTCTGGTAGGCGTAGTGCACCTTGGTGCCGCCCGAGTAGCCGTTGGTGACGTACAGCGTCCCGCAGATGATGAAGGCCTCGCCCGCGCTGCGCTTTGGGTAGCTGGTGTTCCAGGTCTGCAGCACCTGCAGGGACACGGGGTCCAGCTTGCTGATGACGATGTTGCCGGCGTTCTGGTTGGTGGCGTAGACCGCCCACAGCCCGTTCTCGTCCACCATGAGGTCGATGTCCGAGTGGCCGCCCCAGGCGTAGTGGTACATGTTGTTGTAGCCGGCATAGTCCAGGCTGCGCATCTTCAGGATGGTCTCCGTCCGCAGGTCGAAGCGGATGACGATGTGGCTCTGGAACTTGTTGAAGTAGATGGAGCCGTTGTAGACCACCTGCCCGGTGCCCGACCAGGGGTGCGGCAGGCGGTGGGACGTGAAGTTGTCGGTGGTCATGAAGTCGACCATGGACCGGTACTCGCGCACGAAGCGGTTGTTGTGGTAGCCGTCCATGTACCAGACCTGCCGGGAGAGCGCACGGTTAGCGGCGCCCCGGGGCGGGTCCTCGTGCCGTGCACCCCGGGAGCAGCGGGGCCGGGGTGCGGGGTGAGTAGAACAAAGCCGTGCCGCACCCTCCTCCCCAACTCCAGACAGACACACCCCTTTCGGGGACCAGCCAGGGGGATGGAAAACGGTCTCTCGGGGGGAGAAGGGGCTTCCAAAGGCCCCGACTGTCTAAATCAATGAACTAACAACCCGGAGGTGGCTGCCGCTGGGGGCTGCGGAGGAAGAGGAGGGGGTTCCCATTATTGCTTCAAGGCCAACGGACGCAAAACTGTCCAGACTTCGGACAAAACGCGTTCGTCAGTCATTTTCGGCGTGGGAGGCTCGGCCTGGTGGCCTTCCCGCACAGCTCAAATTAAAAGAAAAAGCAAAACCTTGGTCCTGAGATAGCCATTCAGATGTGCTTTGTTTTTAATGAGATTTAAGAAAACCTGGGTCCCCCGCGAGGGGTTTCGTGTTTTTTAGCCGCAGTGATGTGGTCACAGGGAAGGGTGGGAGGGGCACAGCCCCTGGCCACATCGCACCAAATGGGCCCTCCTGCCTTCGCTTGGTTACCTCCTGAGACGGGGAGCTCACTGCTTCGTTCAAGACAGTTCAAAGATGCCCGGCACCCCTCTCCTGAGCCCTCCCCCTGTATCCCGTCTCCAGGAGGTGAGCCTATTGTGAATATGTGCCAGTGTCTGCCTGCCCCCTCCCCCCACCAGGACGGGGCCTTTGATAGAGGGGTGGGGTCTAACCTGTCCCCATACCCCAGGGTCCAGCGCCTCTTTTCAGTGGACAGAACGGGGTAAAATTGGCATGAAATGGTTAACGATTTTTAAAGCACCTTTTCCTCTTGCACACAACACTTTTGGGGACTGTTTTGGGGGAGCAGGGAAAATAAGGGTGTGAAATGTTGAACAACCAGCATTTGGCCTGGGGACCCTTAAGCCACTCAGGGTGCTGTCCTGCGGGCTCAGCACCAAGGCTGCAGGACCTGGCGGCCGGGCCGGCTCCTCTGCTGCCACCGCTGTGGCTTAGATCAGCCTGACCAGGGTCCCTGGGCGGTGCCCTCGCCCTCAGCCTCAGGCCACGCGGCTTCACCACGGCCTCACCACGGCCTCACCACGCCCTCCCTCTACGCCAGCCTGCGCCGAAGCAGACATCGATTTTCTTCTGTTTTTGGAGCGGGTTATTGGTCTCCTGCGTGTGTGCAATAAAAACTGGATGGGAAAATGGAGATCAAGCCAAACAAAACAACCTTCTGGACCAGCGGCAGGACCCAGGGATGTGTCACATTGGGCTGGGAGGTGGCACTGGGCGAGCCGCTGCCCCCGGCACTCGGAGCCCCAGCGCCCCTGCCAGCCCCGCCCCGCCTCCGCCCTCACGCCCTGTCCATCACCAGCCTGCTTTCCTGAAGGGCGAGCAAGCCATCGAGCAGAAAACAGATGTCTAATTATTAAGAGCATCCATCACCACCCCGACAGCTCCGCGAATCGACACCCTCACTGGGCGGGGGAGGGGAACGGCGGGCTCCCCCGCCCGGCACTCGGGCCCTGGTTCACTGCACCGATAATGGAGGATCTCAACGCAGGCCTGGGCTGGCGCACCCGGGCTGAGGCTTGTCTGCAGTCTCAGGCGTGGGCTCCGTCTCTGCCGCCCAAGGTCACCGGCTAAGGCTCCCGCACCGCCCCACCCCAGGGCTGCCTGGGCGGCTGGGCAGCAGGTGGCAGGATCAGGGGGCTCAGCCCCGCCGCAGACATTTGTTAAAACCACTGGCCAGCTTTCCCCAGACCCTGGGTAGGTCACATGACCCCTCTGGGGTGTCTCGTCACAGCCGCTGAGGTGGTGATGGTGACCTCCCTACTAGAGCGTCACTGGAGGGCCAGCCCCAGGCAGGCCCACAGCGTGCGAGGTGGAGGGTCCGGCGCATTGTGGGTGCATTTCTCCGGCTGCACCTTCCCGACCACCCTCGGGCAGAAGTGGGGTCTTCCGGGTGGGGTGTGGACCAAGAAACAGCCGGGGTGACAGCCAATTAAGTTGTTAGGAAACCTGTAAGCACCAGGTAGCTACCACAATGCAAAAAATAAAAGGAAAACAATCCCCACCTCCCCCCAAAACCCAACCTCCATCACTTCCAGGGTATGCAGCCAGCCAGCTGCTCTAGAACCTTCCTCCAGCAAACAATGGGGTAACCGTCTGGGACACCCCCTGCTCCGTGGCTCAGGGACCCTCCTCCCGGAAGCCTGCAGTCCTGCGCCCACACGGGGCTCCCCCAGCAGGAGGGCGTGTGCAGAAGGGCAGGTGCCACGTCATGGTGCACGTGCACAGGTCACACCTGACACAGTCTCCCAAATCCCAGGAAGGGGATGCTCAGCAGAGAGGGGTCTGACCCTGCAGGTGCGGCTCAGAGGGTCTCCGGTTCCCCAGAGGCTGTGTGCAGGTTGCCTTTCAAGTCCTTGTTTTCTAAACGTCCTACAAATTTAAGAAGGAGAGGGGCTCCTGGCTGCTGGGTGCGGGTGACAACCGTCAGGCCGGCGGACATGAAAGGACAGCTCCTCTCCACCAAGGATGCGGGCGGAACCTTCCTGCGGAGGAAGCTCCAGTCTGACGTTGCTGCAGCCCCCCGAACTCCCCCAGCTCTCTGCCCCCTGGACTGTCTCCCCTCTTCCTGCCCCTGATCAAGACAAGCGTGGTGCTTGTGTTTTTCTTTTTTCAGTTTTTATCCTAGTAGGAAAAGTCCAGACCAAAAAAAAAAAAAATACGGCCTCTTTCCTAAATCAAAAGGAGTAGGACTTGCCACCAGCATGAAAGGCATGGCAAATGACATACAAATGAGCTGTCAGGAAAACAAGACGGGCGTCATGGGCGCTCCTCCCTGGGAGGAGGCGGGCGGGCTGGAAGCTTTCAGACTGTGGGCCCACCCCCTCCAAGGGACACAGGCCTGGGTAGCGCTCTTCGGGGTCCGCTGCCTCCTCATCAGTCGCCACCATCCTCCTATCCTGCCCCTTGGGCTGTGACAGACCCACCGGGGCACCGAGCTCTGTTCAGTCCACCAGCCTGGAGCGCTGTGTCGGGTGGGTGGGCGCGCTGGCATCACCGCGAGAGCCAGGCCCCTGGGGTGGAGACCACCCGGTTTGACAAGGCCACCCCTGTCCAAACAACCCCCAGGTCCAGGCCCGATGAAGGGCACTTACCCTGTTATCGCCTTCTGGGGCCAGGGGGTCCGTCATCCAGGACCCGAACCTTGAGCCGGAGGTCTTGACGGTCACGGGGTCACTTATGCCTGTCAGCTTGCCACAAGCTGGAAGAGAGCCAGAGCGCAGGAGATGGTGAGTCCCTCAGCCGACCGACGGCCCACCGTGGAGGACGCAGGGTCCCCTCCACACCCTTAGGCTGGGGTCACTGCTGGAGAGAGGCCCACAGCCTGGCTCTTCCCAGTGCCGAGGGCCAGAGAAGCACCGGAGGCCAGGGAGCGGGGGAGGGAGGGGCACCCCTTGTCCTCCCCTTCCCGGGCCTTCCTCCCGCCAAGCCCTGTGCCATCAGGTGGGCGGCTCCGGGCTGGATGCTGTGAGCCACCATTCGGTTCACGACGTAACAACAGGTGCTTCACTGCAGCCCCTGCTCTGCTCCTGTCCCCCAGGCACAGCCCACCCCAGCTTCTCCTGGAGGGTCACAAGTCTCTCCTGGCTGGAGGAGGCCGGACAGCCGGGGCTCGAGTGCACAGGCAGGTCACCGGGATGGACGGGGCCTAGGATGGGGCCGCAGGACCCCCCATGCTCATGGACGGCATGGGCAGGGTGGCGGGTTCTCAGGGCCACCGTGACACATGGGCACTGCTGAGGATGGAACCCACATTCCTGCCTCAGCCCCAGCCCTTCCGCTGGCCTCCCACGGGCCTCCCAGCGACACCTGAGGGCCTGGGCAACCGCCACACCACGACAGGCCCTCTCGCCTCACCCAATGCTAACCTTTGAGCACAGCTGCTCCATAAGTGCAGCCCCGGCCCAGCCTCCCAGCCAGCACTGGGGCCAGGGGCTCCTGAGCCCCGGAAGGGGTCCTGGGGCTTGTGCCCTCTGAACCATCCTGTCCTTCTGCTGACCCGGCCGAAGGAGGCCGGGGGCCCAGGCCTCTCTGTCCTCCGCATCAGGCTCCGAAGGTGGAATGGCTGTCAGCGTCCCCGCTCGGCTGATAGGCCTGGCCACACCCCGCTTCCTGCCCCCACAGCTCTGCTCACGGTCCCTCCCGCTGAAACGCCACCCCCTCCCATCTGTTGTGTGAGGCTGGACCCAAACTGATGGCTCTTCCAGGGCCCTCTTCCTTCTGAACCCCGCCCTCCATCCTCACGGACCCGTGCTGGTGGCCCCATGTGTCCTGGGGCCACAGACACGAGTCTCCGGTCTTTCTGCCACAGCTGGGAAGGGTCCAGGGCGGATGCGGGATGAGTGCACTAGCGAACGGACAGATGGACGGGAGAAGGAGTGGATGAGTGGATGACTCATCTCTCGGTGCTTAGAGGTGGATTATTCATCTCCCCGAGAATCCTCGGCGCTGTTCAGGAGAGGGGGCAAGAGGCAGCGTGTGGCACAGACAGACAGTTGTCCTTGTCCAGAGTGATGACGGTCACCTCAGAAGGTGGTGGCCAGGGCCCCACAGGGAAGCAGTGGTAGTGGCCAGGAAGCCCAGCAGCAGGTGGAACGCGTAGGAAGCGCTCCGTGGGGCCACGCTACCGCCATGGTGGTGAGTTCAGCCTGAGAATGCCGTGGACGGTTGCCCAGCATCCAGCCTGTAGGGGACCTGCTGGCCTGCGGCCACTCAGAAGGGGAGCCAGAGCTCTGGGGAGGAGGCTGCAGGTCCAGGTGGCTCTGCCAGGCTTGGTGCCCCTTCCCTGTCACCCAGGCGCTCCGTGCTCGGGCTGAGTGCCGCCCTCTGCCAGCCCTGAGGCCGCAGATGAGATGGGGCAGGGATGGGGCCAGCTGCCCCGGAGCCCTGCTCACACTTGGCTGGCAGCAGGGCCAGCTGCTGGGGCCGGGCTGGTGGCTGCCCTGCCCGAGTCAGGGGGCTGTTTTCGCTTCTCTGTCCAGACTGGTTCTGCCGAGACCTCGGGAGCTGCCAGGAGCCCAGTAAACTCACCGCAGAGCCACATGGTCCCGTGACGGCACCCTCAGCTCACAGGGGTGTCCCTCGGTCTTCAGGAGTGCTAGGGTGCGTGCAAGGGAGGGGAGGGGACAGGAGTGGGGGTAAGGCTCAGAAAGGTCCTGAGCAGGTGCGCTTCCCAGGAGGCTGCGCTCCATGCACTAGACCAGGGCGGCTGCAGGATGCCCGCTGGCAATTAAGTTGTGATGGGAAAGAAAATCCTAGGAAGAGGGAGTGGCAGCAGCTGCTGGGCCTATCAGTATGTCCATCACCTGTCTGTCCCCCTGTACCTGCATGTCACCTATCATCTCTCTACCTACCAACCTACCACTATCTGCCTATCCCACCTCCTACTCTGTGCCGAGCGAGTGAATGCTAGCCACCGCAACCAGGGCACAGGGCCTCCACCTTGGTTTTACAGACGGAGAGGGGACGAAACGCGAGCGGGCCACTGCAGCCGCCTGTGGCACTGGCTGACTCCCCCAGGTGGAGCCTCATAGATCCATTCATCTGAATCCGCCCGGTGTAGGTTCCGTGAGGATCCATGTCCCCCACCCCTCGCCGCAGACCCTGACTGAGCAGGTCTATCTCCATGTCCAGGTCTTGTACAGAGAGAATTGCACCAGAGCTGAAATCACAGGGTGGTCTTCCAGCCAGGAGAGCCGACCCTTGAGGGGCTGGCTGCCTTCCCTACTCCCCAACGCGCCACTGAGCAGCCAAGGGGAACCACGGGACACCCCCGGATCCTATGCCATGAAGTGAACTCATTGGCTTCTGAAAATAGGCCAGGTCCAGGTGGCATCCCCCTTGGAAAGGCCCTGAGCTTCTCACCATTTGGAACGTTTTGCTTGGAATTTCCCTTTTGTCCCTGGATCCGTTCATTGCAAACTATGGACGTTCTGTCTTGGTTTCTACATGGTACATACAGCCTGCACACGAGGGAGGGGGCTGCTTTGGGGGTGAAAAATTTCAAATACTCCCCACTCTGGATCCTTGAGAGACTAGGAGAGACTTCGACGTGGGACCGTGTGGAGGGTCTGGGAGAGCGGAGGCGACAGTGCGCTCTGGGTTATTATGGGTGGAAACCCAGAGCCCAGCAGAGCAATCACACAGCCTCACTGATGTCACTCAGCCGCACTTCAAACACCACACGCGCCCTTGGAATGTCAACAATGGTGCAGCTCATCCCAGGACCCTCCTGGGACGGTCCCAAGTCCCTGATACACTGGCCCTTGGCCGCCATGAAGCAGGTCCCTGTAAACATGCAGTAGATACGAGCCCATGTGACACATTAACATGGATTCACTCTTCACGCCAGCAGACCTCAGGCTTCCCTCTGGGGCCGGGGGTTTTACGCGTGTGTCTTCTTTGGGCACCTAGGGAGGCTCTGAAGACCGTCCGGACACGGGAAACCACTCAAACGAAAGGTTGGCTGCCTCAATTGCCTCGCCCTTGGCATGTTCTCCCTCCGCTGACAAAAAGCACTGCGCTTAGCCTTCTGAGTTCGTATTCGTTTTAAGTTCATAATAAGGTACTTGGAGTGTGTGGGTGGGGAGGTGGAGGAAAAGGGAACTAAGTTAGAACATCAAATGAAAACCAAAAAGGAAGCTTCTTCATAAAGCAGAGGTACCCTGAGTTACTCTAAAAAAAAAAATACACGGTGAAAATGAGCAACCTCTGTCTTTGAACGGGTGGTGAGAAGGGCCAGCCCAGCTTGACAAGGAAAGCCTAAAAAAGATTGGGATTTCAAGGGCGCTATCTAAACGTGGACTCAGGCCCTAGCAGGTTAAGGTTCGCAAGAACCATCCGCAGGTAGGTTGATAAGGCAGGTGGGTTTTCAGTTGCCAATCAGAACACCCAGGGGTGTTGCCCCACCTGGTGGGGTCTTTTTGGAAAATAGGGAGCCGGAAAGGCAGGTCCCATCCTCCCAGGCTCCACCCGCACGGCCAATGGGAACTCTTCCACTGCGGTGTGACTGGATCTGCCCTTTTCTGGGCTCAGCCCTGGTCCTCACCTGCAGGGAATCGGACAGGTCTGCTTCCAGCCCTGGCTTAAGAACGCGCGCGCCCACATACACACACACACACGCACACACACGCACCCACGCGCGCACACGCGCACACGCCTCCGATGGTCCTGTAGCATCTACCATCTACCATCAGCCTATGGGCTCCGGGTGTGCACCTCCGCGGGGCCTGGGCGCGGGCCCGCCCGGGGAGCCCTGCGCGGGTGCCGGGCGGGAGCTGTCCACTTCAGCACCAGCCCCGCCCGGAGCGGCCTGCGGTGGGCGGGGCCTAGGCCTCGTGGGCGGAGCCTTGCCGCGCCGCCCCGCCCCACGGCGCTGGGCCTACCTAGTTTTTGCATGCACGCACGGAGCCGCTCTTCAAGATTGGACACTCTGCTCTGCAGCTCATCGTAGTCATAGGCGCCAATTTCCTCTTGCAGCTCGTTAAGCACTGACGTCAGATTCTGGACCTCCTCTTTAAACTGCAAAACCAATTTGGCATCGGCCTTGTACTCTTCCAACACGGGTATCAAAGGCCTAAGTTCATCCATTTTCGCTTTTATCGCCTGCAAGGTTAAAATAAGCTGGGTTCAGTGCGGTGCGTGCAAAAACTCGCCACACCCTGCCTGGGCCTGGCTTCGCCCCCAGGCCAGCGCGGGGCGCACGCTCCCGCCTCGGCCACCGGTCCGTTTACCGTCTGGTCCCAAAGAGTTAGAGGAGCATATTAACCAGTCTTCAGAACACCATCATATTTGGGAAAGGTCTTTATTGTCAGGTAAGAAGGCAACATATTAAGGTTTACATGCTTTAGGTCACATACACAAAGTTTCTTTTTGTTTTCGTTTCTTTTTCAAAAAAAAAAAAATGCATTGACAAGGGTTCAACGTATTCGTGGGATGCATCTACAGTCGCATGCGAAAGAGCATCGTGGCTGGAGGCCAGGTTCCTTAGGGAAATGGTGCTAAGGATTGGGAAGTAAGAGTAAAAATGCAGGGTGCAAAAGGCTGTCTGGCCCTCTTTCATGGGGACATGGGTACACGCTTCTTCAGTCACTGCGGCATGGAAAAAACGCTTTTAAGTTAGCCCTGCAAGCAAGAAAACGAAATACTGTTGAAGAGCTACCTCACTAGCCTGCCTCGCACAGATAGCCATTCACAGACAGATATTTTTCACGGTCACTTAACAAAAAAAAAAAAAAAATCACATTTCACTGCCAGCGTGGGTCCAAACACACTGCTCTGACAGTTGTCATAGATTTCCTCATAACCCTTTCTGGGGACCTGTGTAATGCCATGCAAGCATGAGAAAAGGCAGGGCTGGCTGTTCTGCCCCCAAATGTGGGGACTGGGAGAAATGGCTGCACAGTGCTGAGGAGTTGGCCGTGACTTCTGGGGGCACCCTCGACGCTAGAGGACGCTGACTACCCCAGAGAAGGCAGTGCGGCTGGCCTTTCAAGGAGAGACACAAACTCTTTTTGGTTCAGGCAGGTTCAAAATCTCTTTCCAGGATCATTCTGGACACGTCAGAGGCGGGGACAAGATGTCCCCCCCGCCTCCCACCAGAGCGACCGCTCATTTCCCCTCCGCAGGCTCAGGCCTGCTGTTGTTTTATTCATCACATGGATTTATAACTTCATTAGCTTGCCATTTCGTCTAGCGAAGGGATGGCTTTAAAAGCAAATTCGTTCTTGCTTCACGCCAGGAGCACTTCAAAGGGACACATTAGCCTTAAAAGGACCTGAAGGCGGGTCCCCGATTTCCGGTCAGGCGGGGCTGGGTCATCGACCTGCTCGTTCACATCTGGGCTAGAGTTCTGATTAACATGCATGTATACCTTAATTAAGGTGCAAATCATTTCTGGATTTCATCATTTTGAAGCTGCGTTAACACTAGGTGTGTATGTCTATACACACACACATATATATATACATTGTCATACGCATGTATATATAATTTTAGGTCAAATAAACTCTGGCCTTCAGGTGCAGAGTTACCAGGAGCAAATGATGACTTACCACAAAGTGAGAAAGATGTTGGTGTCTCTCTTTCTTCCCTGCGACTCTACAGTGAGCCGTGTCACAGCTAAATTAGGTCAGGTGTGAAAAATGGCCCCGAGTGATCCCAGCCCAGACACACGACTCTAATCAATTAAGCTAATCCTTGGCTAACATAGTTCCCCTGCAGCAGCTGCGGAGTGACAGGGACCGATGATGTCCCTCCCCAGCTAATCTGGGACTGGGCTCTGGCAGCGCAGGACTCGGGACCCCTGGCCTCAGAGGCTACTAGGTGGTGGCGGCCACGGCCCTGGCCTCCCTCTCTCAGGGCGAGGGTGGGGGCGTCTGTTTCCAAGGCCAGCAAAGAGCAAGCCTGGCTGGCCTCCCTGCACCCCACAATCGACCTTTCTAGAGGGAAAGGGGACACCTGGAGGGAAACGCACCCAGCCTTGGGGGAGGAGGAACGCACGTACCTTGAACTGTCTGGCCAGGTGTTGCTTATGACTCTCTTCCACCTGTTTGAACTTGGACTCCAGCCCTTTCATCTGGCTCTCCATCTTCTCCACGTACTGCAAGTCCCTCTGAGTCCGCCGGTCCAGGACCTCTATGGACTGGGACATGTTTTGCACCTGCAGAAAAGGCAACAGGTTCAAGGAAGGCGCTGCGGCAAGTGCCCACCGACCTTATCTGCTTCCTGAGACGAGACAGTGACCTCTCCACGGGGCTACCACGCCGGGAGCCAGGAGAGGCCACTGGGTGACTTACTAGGTCATCCCCGGCACCAAGGGTCCTTGCGATCAAGCCCTCCACCAACGCTGAAAATCGGTTTGGTGACCCTTCCCCCCCGTGTCTCCCAGAACCAGCTCCTTCAACCAGGATGCAGACCAGAGCAGGAGCCCCAGCTCCGCACTGGCTGCAGCTCTGGGCTCATGGCTATGGGTGAATTTTCCCCTTATTTTTTGGGAGCGGTTCCTATCTTTGTTCTGCCGGAGGAAATCAGTTGGGCAGACATACACCCCGGTGAAGGGGAACAGTATTGTGGGTGCCCCGCTCCCCGGCCCAGGTACAGCTTCTCTTGCCCCCTAACCCCCACTGGGCACCTGGCAAAGAGCGCTGGCCCGGTGCTGGAGGAGCAAAGGAACCGGCCACGGCTCAGCCTGACTCGGCGCCGGGCCCCCTCCCCCCACCGCGTGCGCCATCCATCACGCCAACGACATTACAGGTGGATGACGGCTCTGCAAACATGTACATTCGGGGCCCAGAATCAATCACCCAGCAAATGAAGAATCGCTGTTTTACATCCTTACAGGCAGGTCTGAATGGTGCCTCGCCTCAAGATGGAACTTTAATATTCAACAGGGTTCCGGGGAGCTTAAAAGAAAAACAGTTTCCGCACAGCCACCTGCTTTTTATTTTCAGGAAACTGGCTTGTGATTCTGTGCAAGCGCCTTGGGGCGGTGGCGCCAGGCTGGGGGCTGCAGTGGCGGCGGAGGCCCGCGGGCTCCAGGAGCCTTTGCTCAGGATCCGATCTGGGCGAGGGGGAAGCAGGGGCCTCCCTAACCACAAAGCTTCGTTTCTGAGTTTCTGCTGATTTTGAAAATACTCTCCCTTTTAGGAATAAAATCTTTTGGGTACGAGGCTCAGCTTTGCCTGGTCGGTGAGAAGAAGAGATGGTAACGTGGTTGCCCAATCTTACTGGACCCCCCCCCCCCAAAATAAAATTAAATTAAATAAGAGACAAGCAAAAAGGGTTCTCAGTAAGAGAAAACCAGCATCGTTCATCAGGCACTTAAAAATGCGGGGCGTTTTATGAACGTTATTTGAAAGCAACACACAAACCCTGCCGGAAAATTCCGGTTTGAGGCGACTGGCTCTCCGATCCTTTTTCTTTAGATGTGTTATGGGAACTCAAATGAATGTGCTCTATTACCTTCAGTCTCCCCATGCCCCTCACCTGTCTCACTCTGTCACTTGGAAGAACTGCCGCACTTCTTTGGGGAACGGTTGTAATGCTTGCTGTTCATGGCCCTTCAAGGCCCAGCCCAAATGGCACCGCCTCCAGGGAGGCCTCCCTGATGAGCTCAGCCAGAAGTGGCAGCATACAACTTGGAAACATCACCTTACTGGCACAACGCCGGTCCAGAGTAACCTGCACACCTGTCTCAACTACACTGATGGGCAGGAGACTCACTGAGGCAGGGAGCTGGGTCTCCTTCACACCTGTAACCCTCAAGGATGCTGACCCCTGTGCACACGAGTGGCCCCCTGCAGCCAAATGGCTGGGAGGAAGGGACACAGTGGCGGTTCCAGCCCAGACCCTGGCCCAGCAGGGGACTGGACTCCTGCCTGAGGCTGCAGGCCACAACCTGCTGGGCCAGTGAGGCATGGGTCCCACCCTCTCACTGGGGGCTGTATGGGGGGCTTCTCATTTGCCAGGGAGGCAATGCTTTCAACAAATTAACAATTTAAACACTCAGTTTTAAATTTAGAAAACTGCCAAGCAACGCTGCTGCCTTACAGCAAAACACACCCTCCTGGCCTACAGGGGCTCCCCAGGGCAGCTCCCACCTCCCACCGGGCCTGAGGCTGCACCCCAGGATCCTTCGTTTGGGAGAAGAGGCAGGGTGGCAGCCGGTCTCGGATAGTGAGCACCCTTCTCTCCCCACCTGTTGGGGGAGGGGTGCAGGCACACCTGGCCGTGGGGGAATGAACTAATGGCTAATCTTCATGGAACATGTTCCATGTGCTGAGCCCGTCACACATGACTGACGGGCTCAGCATACGTCTCACCCTGGGAGGCGGATGCTATTTTGAGCCCTATTTTACCCAGGAGACCAAGGCTCAGACACGTTAGGCCGCTTGTCTGCCCTCACACAGCGGTCAGCCACGACCCCAGGCCTGGCCTGACCCCCAGACCCCCACACTGTCAAACCCAGGGCCCTGAGTGTGTGCGTCTTCAAAGCACACGGAGCCGGGGACCCTGCCGCCTTCTGCCCTGTGAGGTCTCCTGACCCTGGCGCCTCCAAAGGACCCCTGGCCAACGACAATCAGCTTTGGGTGCGGGACCCAGGCCCACCGTGGGATGCAGATGGGCTGGGACGTGCAGCCACCATGTAGAAATGGAACCGGACGGAACGTGTCCCAACCCCAGGGACAGAGCACATTGTCACAGTGCTGGGGCCATCCCTGCAGTGGCCCTGGGCGTGCCCTGCCCCGCCCTCTACCTGCCCCACCAAGGAGAGGAGGAGAAGGAGGAGG
>PVIW01007039.1:0-78082 GCA_004026585.1 Noctilio leporinus | reverse complement strand
TCACTGACTGGCTTATTTCACTAAGCATAATACTCTCCAGTTCCATCCATGTTGTTGCAAAGGGTACAAGTTCCTTCTTTCTTTCTGCTATATAGAATTCCATTGTGTAAATGTACCAAAGTTTTTTGATCCAATCATCCACTGATGGGCACTTAGGCTGTTTCCAGTACTTGGCTATTGTAAATAGTGCCGCTATGAACATAGGTGTGCATAGGTTCTTATGATAACTGAAGATTTTTTTAGGTGAAATTATTTTTCACTATTTTGTTAGTTCTAATTCTCTCTAAAAAGGCATGTTTATGTATGAGTGACATAATTCCTAAGTATCTGTCATACCTAGTATAAACAAAAATGTACTTCAGCTGTGGTTACATTGGAATTATAAGCCAGTTTCACATAAACTGGCATGTATATAAAATGTCTATAATGCATAAAATACATAGATTAGAAGCTTAGATTTTATTTAAAACAAGTTTACAAATGATCTTTTCACACTTTTCATATATTAAGATTACAAGATGAAGTGTTTTGTTTATTTAGGTTCAAAGCATATGTGAAAAAGGATTACAGGTGGGCCAGTCCAAAATAACAATTCTTGGCAGTCCTTCCATGGGTAATCTTTTTATTTTTAAATATTTATCTACTATTAAGTTGCCATTTAAAAATATATTATCTAATTTTGCTGTGGTCCTTGTAATTAAATTTATGTATGTGTTGTCATATTCCCAGAAAAGGAGACTAATTTTAGGTTCTGTAATGTAGAACCAGTTTTATTCTTTGTTTCTGATTTTTGCATGCTCCAAATTGATAGAAAAAAAATTACCTTTTTTTAAATGTCTTTGACTAGTTATAGTAATTTTGAAAATTTTGATTAGTTGCATGTTTTTATCTGGTTTTATTTTTGGTTTGATTAAATATTAGCTATCTTAACTGTCATTACATTTTTTAAAAGATGTCAGTCATTATCTTTTATCATTAGATTAAATATTTAGTTTTTATATTATTGTCCTTAAAATTCAAATTAAAAATTTTTTTCCCTCTTTACTAGGTATCTATCTTTCTAGGTATGCTGATTTATTACAAGCTAATCCTTTGGAAGCTGGGGCAGTGGGTGATATTATTATTTTTAAAATAATCAAGGTAATTTCAACTTTCACATTTCATGTATAAAAAAATAACATTTCATTTAGGTCGTAATTGACCTTGCTTTTGGAAGTTTGATTAAATTTAAAAACTGCTTACTTATGTTTGGTGAAAAGATACTTTTGAGTAGTTTGCCATCTTTGATGTAAATTTAACTATACTTTAGAGTTTGGTTTCCTTTCCAAAGAATAGAATGAAGAAAGGGGGGTAATATGTTGGTAGTGCCATTTAGGATAGTGAAGAGTGTTGTGAATAAGATTTTTATTTCTTTGTTATATAACAAATTTAGATAACACTTATTTTCATGGTTAACTTTTTCTTGTGCTTCAGTATTGGTGAAAAGTACTAGGTATTTATTACTGAATATTAAAGGAATAAAACTGGTATTATAGGTGATTTATATTCAAAGATATATTCTGTAATGGTAATTTCATTAGTCAGTAATTAGGTTTGGGTGGACTTAAAAGGTTTTCTCTATTTTAGGGTAAAATAAAAAGTATATATGACCCCATGGGTGTAAAAAGTTTGGAATCTACATTAAATAAAAGTGCTTTAGACCCAACACCAAAGCATGAATGTCATGTGTCAAAGAATGCCAATAGAATTACATCACTTTTGGCTTACCGAGCCTACGAGCTTACTCAGGTTGGTACCTGAATCCATTTTATTTTATTTATTTTTAAAGTATACTTTATTGACTATGCTGTTACAGTTATCCCAATATCTTTCCCATTTGCTTGCCTCTGCCCAGTACCCTCCTTCCCTTCAGCAATCCTACTCCCCCTTAGTTCTTGTCCATGGGTTGTGCATGTAAGTTTTTTGGCTTTGCTCTCTCCTCTGTTATTCTTAACTTCACCCTGTCTATTTTGTGCCTACCAATTATGCTTCTTATCCCTGCACCATTTCTTCCCCTTCCCTCAAATAGCTGAAAACCCTATAAATGTTCCCTATACCTGTGATTCTCTTCCTATTCTGGTTGTTTGCTTAGTTTTTGTTTTTATTTTTTAATTTTTGTTGTTGATAGTTGTGAGTTCTTTTAATGTTTGTACTTCTGATCTTTTTCTTAAATAAGTTCCTTTAACATTTCATATAATAATGGCTTGGTAATGATGAACTCCTTTACCTTTACCTTATCTGGGAAGCACTTTATCTGCCCTTCAATTCTAAATGCTAGCTTTGCTGGATAGAGTAATCTTGGTTGTAGGCCCTTGCTTTTTCATCACTTTGAATACTTTTTGCCAGCCCCTTCTTGCCTGCAAAGTTTCTTTTGAGACATCAGCTTATGGCCTTATAGGAACTCCTTTGTGTATAACTCTCTTCTTTTCTCTTGCTACTTTTAAGATTCTTTAAAACTTTGGCATTTTAATTATAATGTATCTTGGTGTGGTCCCCTTTAGGTCTACCTCATTTGGGACTCTCTCAGCTTCCTGGACTTGTATGTCTCTCTCCTCCAAATTAGGGAAGTTTTCTTCCATTATTTTTTCATGTAAGTCTTCAATTTCTTGGTCTTCCTTTTCTCCTTCTGACACCTTTATGATTTGGATGTTGGCATGTTTAAAGTCCCAGAGGTTCTTAAGCCTGTCCCCAATTATTGTTGTTTCCTTGTAATGTACTAGTTGACTGTTTATTTCTTCCTTATGTTCCAAGTAATTGATTTGAACCCTGGTTTCCTTCCCTTCACCATTGCTTTCATGTGGATTTTCCATAGTTTCACTTAGCATAGCCTTCGCTTCTTCCCTTCTATGTTTGCTGTACTCAAGTATATCTTTCAAGTCTGTGAGCATCTTTATCACCAGTGGTTTGAACTGTGTCTATTAGGTTGGCTATCTCCTGGTTGCTTAGTTCTCTCACTGGACTCTTAATCTGTTCCCTCTTTTGGGCCATACTTCTCTGTCTCCTCATCTTGGCAGGCTCCTGTGTTTGCCTCTGTGTCTGGTAGAGCTGTCACACCTGTTTCTTTGTAAGGGGCGGAGCCTTAGGAATTCATCAGTGTGGGGCAACCTGTTTCACCATGTTGTGGTGGTGTATGTCAGGGAGGGTTCTGGGAGGAAACAATGCTTCTTGATTAGCACTCGCCCCTTTTCTAGGCACTTCTGCTTCCTGTATGGGACTAGCTCCTCTAGCTATTGCCCTGGTTGTGGTTCCCAGAGTGGGTGGGTCTGTGAACATTCTAGAACATGGAGACTCTAAACAAAAGGACTCCCCTGAGAGATGGGTAATTTCTTCCTCTGCCTCAACCCCCACTGGTTTTCACAGTCAGAAGCAATGTGGCTTTACACACACACACGCACAGACGTACTCACATGTACATACACACATGCACTGGAACCGTGAGTTGTGTGGTCTGGTCCAGTGCTGGATGTTCCTCCCTAGTGTTTTCAACGTGTGACTGTGCTTTCCACAGCCACTGTTGCTGCCACATTGCTTCCTCTCCGCTCCTCTTACCTGTCTGGATGAGTATTTCTTCTTTATTTCTTTGTTTGTTGGATTTATATGCAGTTCAATGTTCTAGAACTTCTGGTCTCTAGCTTTGAGGTAATTATATTTCTTCTTAGCTGTGGAGGGAGACACAGCGTGTCTACCTATGTCTTCATCTTGACCAGAAGTCTTTAGTCAGATGTAACTGATACACAGTAAACTACACATACTGAAAAGTGTTCTAGTTGATGAATTTTAGTCTTTATGTTTTTATAGGATGTTTGAGTACAAAATGTTACTGTTTTAATAACTATGTAAAAAAAGTATATATCCAAATGGATTGTATGTGAAAAGTAGTGGTGTTAACCCCCCTGAAAATGTGTTTTTTTTAAATTTAACTTTTACTTCAGTTACATAGAATTTATTTTTCCTCCTTTTATTTATTTATGTATGTATTTTATCCTCATCTGAGCACATGCTTATTGATAAGTTTTTTAGACAGAGTTCCCCTCTGTCTAGGAGGGGAAGGGAAAAAGGGAGAGAAAGAAATACTGATTGGTTGCCTCTCATACGTGCCCTGACTGGAACCAAACCCACAACCTAGGCATGTGCCCTGACCAGGAATCAAACCTGTGACCTTTTGACTTGCGGGATGATGCCCAATAAACTGAGCCAAAGCAGCCAGGATGCTCCTTTCTCAGTGGGTGAGATCTGTTGGGGGCTTTTAGCAAAAATTATATTCACCAAAGTCATGTGGATTGACTCATTTGGTTATCTTCTGGACAGTAGTATAGTTGTTAGATATAACTATAGAGTAAGTATTAGCTTTTCTAGCAGAATTTTAAACTGGCTTGATATTTCCAAAAAATTTCCAGGCATTTTCAGAACAACAGCAACATTATTGAAATCAATATCCCAAGGGAATGGACTTGAAAGAACAGTTCCTTATTTGTAAACTGGGATACTCTTTTAATCTGCAAGTCATAAAATCCTAATCTAATGGATGTTGTGAATAGGTGAAGGGGAGAAGCAGATGGGTAATAGTAGGTCAGCTACATTTGTAACCTATGCTTGTGATCTCTTCAGCTGCCTTATCTCTAATTAGAGCCAAATGTTTTTCTTTTGACATGATGAAAAAAAAAATGTGGTAGGTTTGGTTGAAGTTGTATCCTTAGTATTTTACTTTTTGTATCAAATTAGCTTTTCTGGGCTGATGTGGGAGCCCTTTTTAATGAAGACATTTTAATGAAGACATTTGTTGACCACATTGCTAGTGGTCGGCTCTTCAGAATTAAACTTGCAATATCTATTAGTATCCTGGCATCTGATATACTGTATTTGGGCAGGCTATTTTGTATTGTAAAATGAGTATAAAGTACAAATTATATTAGTTAAATTGACAAGCAGTGTGCTTAAAGATATTTTCTGTTTGAAGCACATTTAAGAGTTATATTTCTCAAAAATCAGGCAGATGAATAAATTTCCACTCTGTACTTTTTGCCTTCTTAAAAAAGTTAATTTTGCACTTTATTTTTAGTATTATTTTTATGAATATAGCTTCGATGAGCTAAGGCGAAGACCACGACATGTGTGTCCATATGCTGTTGTGTCTTTTATTTACAAAGATGATATACAAACTCTGAAGTATGTACCTTCATCAAGGTAAGGCTTAGGAGTTTTAGATATTGTTCAGAATGATACTGTATTACATATCCTGAACTGCCTAGTTAGAATGAACACTGTTTGGTTTCCATTTTTCTTTCCCTGAAATGAATTAGATAAATAAATGTTCATGGTGATTTAGAAGGTCAGTGTGAAGGACAGTTACTTAAACTATGAGGAAATACAAACTAAAATTTACTTGAACCTCACTTGTTAACCTCTTTTGCCATGATATTGAAGGTTTGCATAGTTGACTAAATGGAGTTTTTAAAAGTGAAATGTTGTGTACTAGCTCTCATAGAAAGGGGAAATTTCTGCTAAAAATGCCCAGCTCCACTTCAAACCAATTAAATATTTATTAACTAGCCAGTACTAGTAGTTAAAAGCTTCCAAGTGATTCTGATTTTCAGTGAAGAATTGAGCACCTTTCATTACAAGATCTAATATAAGGTGACCAAATGCAAAGCCATTTCCCTCTTTTTTAATCCCATGTGGTTATTCCAGAAAATGTTTTGGCAAAATTAAGTAAGTATAGTGGGAGCTTGGTTCTTAAACTATTTATTCTGGAAAGTTGAGAAGCATTGGTTTGTCACCTGAAAGATATGTGACTGATCATACAGGTGTCAGCATGAAAGGGTGGTTGGGTAAAGAAGCAAGAGAAAAGTTTTGTTAGACAACTGAGACATTTTTTTTCTGTGAACAACTTGGTTAAGAACCAAATTGTTCGAGAACTAACACATTTTGAGAATTGAGTTTTGACTACAAACTTATAGGTGAAATGGTCAGATGTCACGTACTTTCACTTTGGTTGCTCATATTCAGAGTCATGTATGATATCTATTAATTTAGAAATACTGCTATTTTAAAAAGCCACATTTCATAAAGCATCTTATACATTTTTGAGATTGACCTCTTATTATCAATTTCCAGATCAAATCATCTTGTGTTCATTTCATTTGTTTGAGATCCACCACTTTTTTCATGTCAATGATTAGTCCTGGAAACTGTCCATAGTCACAAGTACGGATTCATATAATATCCATACAGTTTGTGTTTTTGTGTGTGCGTGTCTGTGCCTATATTTATTATCTCTGATACATTTACAATAGTGCCTTTCAGCAGTACTCTTCAAAATGTACTCATTAACAATTATGAGGTCATTCTCCCAAGAATAATAACTGGCCATTAGTTTTCTTTGCTTCCTGTTTGATTCCAGCTGTTGACTTTTATAGCATTTAGAGCAAGCATTGATTGAACATCCTTGCTGTGCCTTGAATGTCACTGTGAATGCTCCTGTCTCAGGGCCTCTGCATTTGCTGTTCTATCTCTTTCCACAATTAGCTGCATAATTTACATCTACACTTCTTTCATATCTCTCCTTAAAGTTGACCTTATCAGAGGTCTTCTGTGATTTTTCTTTTTAAGATCTGTACTGTTAGTGTCTTTTTATTTCTTAGAATTCAAAACCTTCATCACCTGGTAAATTACATACCTGCCTTTCTGATTGTTGTCTGTCTGCCTCATGAGTTATAAACTCTATGAAGTCAGGGGCTTATTCATGCATATAGCTTGCCTGTTCACTTAGAATATTAGTGAATATTTATTAAATGATGAATGAATATACTTAAATATATATTGAGCCCATTTCTTCAAATCTTATCACCAGAATAAAGTAATTGACAAAGACTTTAATGAGTGTATTTTTTCCTGATGGATATTTTTGGAGCAAACAATCCCTTAATTTTGGACAAAAGTAGTAATTAAGGAATTTTTTTCCTCCAATTAGACTTGGATTTATATAATGTTATAGTAAGTAATTAGTTCCTCCTACTTGGAGAGAGGCTTTTGCTTTCTTGTGCAGTATGCCATTGAAAATAGCACTTAAATCAGGGTCCTGAATGTTAACTTTTATGTTAGTAATTAGTAATTTTTTTTTAAAAATTTATTTCTAGATCTAACAGCTTTCATGCAGATAGAAACACAGGTAAGATTTTTTTCCTTTTGTTCTCTAAATCAAAAGAGTAAGTGCACGTAGTAAAAAAATAAGTGCTTTGTTTCATCTTTATAATGAATAGGAGATTGCAAGTATTGAAAAGTAGGGTAAGGTCATGTTATGATGTAGTACCAACATTTGGTGATCCAAGCATGAGGTCTCCTTTAAGAAGCTACTTCTGCTGTGAATAGACCAAAAGGTTTTAGCACTTTGATTAATAATAGTAAAAAATAAAACAAGTTTAAGAACCCAGCCTTATAAAACTATTAAATTCATCAGAGATGTAGGTTAGGTTTCTCCACATAAAAAGAGGTTAAGTAGATGAGAGGAGACATTCTTGGGATGTATGTAGTTAACCGGGTTTAATATCTCCTTTGGGGGAAATAAGAGGGCAGTAACTGTATTGTCTTCTTAGCTTTCTGTTATGAAGACATTTTGACAGATAAATTTGTTATTTTTTGCAGCTGGAAAAATTTTGCAGGGAAAAGGATAGCTTAAACAAAAATCCTAATATTTGAACTCTCCTGTAAATAGAAAATGTTAACTGTTTTGTTTTGGTGTTGCTTCTGGGCTACCAAGAATTGTATCTTTTTATTTTATTTTTTTTATATTTAGATAAGTTTAACTACACCTTGTGGAAAGGACAGCTTTTAAATAAAGGAAAGCTTTTGTGCTATATTTCTCTGAGGTCAGCCACTCGTGCTTTTTTGCCTATTAAACTGTAAGTATGTTATATTGAAAAAAACAAACCAGCAGTTTTTTTTTTTTTTCCCTTATGTCTAAATTTTACTTTTGCCTGTAAGAGCTTTGATAAAAATATTGGTTTGTTTTTTGAAAAATTGATTTGATATCTTAAAAAACTTAATTGGTAAAATGAGCCCTTTGCTTTTCTGTCTTGATTTGAGGATGGGCTAAAAAGCCATACACATTTATGGCATAAAACTGGTCTGCAGTGAACTTAAATCTGAAAAGTGATTTTTCAAAGTTTTATCCTACTTTAGATATATTTTCCATTTAGCAGTTTGTTTTATTAAAGCATTTTTTATTGGTTATGCTGTTACATTTGTCCCAGTTTTTCCCCCTTTGCCCACCCACCTCTGTCCAGCAGCTCCCCCTTAGTTTATGTCCATGGGTCATATGTATAAATTCTTTGCTTTCTCCATTTCCTGTGTTATTCTTAACATCTTCCCATCTGTTTTATTCCTACTTATTATGCTTCTTAATCTCTGCACCGTTTTCCTTCTACCATTTCCCAGTTGATGACCCTCCAAATGATCTCCATATCTATGATTTTGTTCCTATTGTAGTTGTTTGCTTAGTTTTTGTTTTTTAGGTTCAGCTGTTGATAGTTGTGAGTTCATTGTCATTTTAGTGTTCATAGTTTTGATCTTTTTCTTAAGTTCCTTTAACATTTCAAGTAATAATGGCCTAGTAATGATGAATTCTTTTAACTTTACTTTGTCTGGGAAACACTTTATCTGCCCATGTTAAATGCTAGCTTTGCTGGATAGAGTAATCTTGGTTTTAGGTCCTTGCTTTTTATCACTTTGCATACTTCTTGTCAGCCTCTTCTTGCCTGCAAGCTTCTTTTGAGAAATCAGCTGATAGTCTTGTAGGACTCCTTTGTAAGTAACTCTGCTTTTCTTTTGCTGCTTTTAAGATTCTGTTTTTATCTTTAACCTTTGGCATTTTAATTATGATGTGTCTTGGTGTGTTCCTGTTTGGTTCCAACTTGTTTGGGGCTCTCCTTCCTGGAGTTGTATGTCTAGGTCCTTCACCAAATTAAGGAAGTGTTTTTTTCATTATTTTTCCATGTAAGTTTTCAATTTCTTGCTTTTCCTTTTCAGATGTTGGTACTTTCAAAGTTCAAGCATCTCCTCATTTTTCTGAGTTCTTTCTTATTCTTTCTGTTCCAGGTGAATGTTTATTTCTTCCTTTTGTTCCAAATGGTTGATTTGAATCCCACCTTCCTTCCTTCCACTGTTGGTTCCCTATATATTTTTCTTTATTTTACTTTGTGAGTCTTCAGTTCTTCCTTTATTTTTTGCTGTACTCTATGAAGTCTCTGAGCATTCTTACCACCAGTGTTTTGAGCTCTGCACCTGATAGGTTGGTTATCTCCTTTTCTTTTTCTTTTTCTTTTTTTTTTTTTTGGTTTGTTTTTTAAAAAGATTTTATTAATTATGTTCAGCAGGAAGAGCAGGGAGGGAGGAAGACAGGGAGAGAAGCATCAATGTATGGTTGCTTTTCACCTGCCTCTAGCTAAGGATCTGGCTGGAGACCTGCTTGCAACCTGGTTATGTGTCCTGACTGGGGAATTGAACCAGTGACCTTTGGGTTTGTAGGCTGGCACCAATCCACTGAGCCACACCAGCCAGGGCTCTGTTTTGTTTAGTTCTTTGGAGTTGTATTCTGTTCTTTCATTTTGGCCATATTTCTTTGCCTCTTCAATTTGATAGCTGTCCTGTGTTTGTTGCTATGTATTAGGTTGAACTGCTTTTATTCACTGTCTTAATAGTGTGGCCTATGTAGCAAAGGCATCTGTAAATTGTATGGAGGCGGAACCTTAGGTAATTGCCAGGGTGGGGCCTCTCACTTCACTACTTTGTGGCTCTGTTTGTGGTAGGGGATTTGGAGATAGGTAACGCTGCTGCCTGGCTTCTGGAAATTTGCTTGGCACTTGCCCTGTTTCCATTCACTTCACCCACATCCCATTTGCGATTGGTGCCCTTTCAGTAGCTGGCCTGGGGTTTGTGTAGGTTCTAAGATCATGTGGACCCTTTAAGCAATGAAAAGCCAACAGTTTCTTTTGTTGCTCCAGTCCCAACTGGTTTTTACAGCCAGAGATAATGGGGGTTTATCTTATAGGTACTGGAACCCAGGGCTGTGCAGTCTGGCCTGGGGTTGGGATTGCTCACTCCCAGGGTCTCCTTTTGATTTTTCCCACCATTTGTGAATGTGGGACTGTCTGTTCCGCTGCCATTTATCTGAGCCACACCGCCTCTCTGACATGACTCCACCCCTCTTACCCATCTGGATGAATGCGGCTTCTTTAAATTCTTGGTTGTCAGACTTCCATATAGCTCAATTTTCTGATGGTTCTGGTGGTTATTTGTCTTTGAGATCTGGTTATAATTCATTCTATGGTTGCAAGAAGAGGCAAAGCCTATCTGCTTATGCCTCCATCTTGACTGGTTGTGCTTATTTAGCAATTTGAACATGATAGACTTAAAAAATACCAGTTTTGTGTTGGGGATAGCTTTGATGTGGTAAGTTAAGTTTATAGGCTATTTCAAAATGTCTTGTGCGACATGTTGGAATAGAAAGGTCTAAAATGATATTTTGCTACCACCACAGTAAACTTTATGAGCCTTTAGAAATATTTGAAGATTATGTTAACAGTATATGCTTGAACTGTCTTTAATAAAATGGTAACTTTATTCTTTGTGGTTAGTAATATTGGCATATAGAATTAGCTTCGGCCTTAAAGTTGGAATGTTAGTAATACTGCCAGGTTATCTTTCTATTTACCTTTGTATCTGGACTTCCTATATTCAAATCCTCTTTGAAGTATGGTATTAATAAATATGCTCTTTGTTTTCCACCAAGAAGTTTGTTTTGGGGTGTGTGTGTGTGTATATATATATAAAAGAGAGAGAAAGAGATAACCATTGCTGGAGTTAAAAGTACAGGTAAGAAAAATAAGCTTTTTCAATTTTCTTTCAGTCCTGAGAAGTTAGATGTTGAAACAGTTATGAGTATTGATCATCTGAAGCAGAAAATTCCTCCAGCACTATTTTACAAGGAAGCCTACTTCAGTTCAAATGAAGGTAAAGGAATTATAACTTTACTGAAATATAAGAAGTAGACTTGAATTTGAATGTTTACTATGTACTTTTTCTTATGTCAGTTTTGAAGAATGGAATGTATTGCAGTCTTTATGAAGTTGTAGAAAAGACAAGAATTGGAAGTAACATGGAAAGTTTACTGCAAAAACTAGAGAAGGAAAAACTTGTGAGTTAAATTTAAAGTGTTCTTTATCCCTTAGAACATGCATGTTAATAAGTGATCATATTTCAATTTTATTTTTGTCTCTGAAAGTACCACAAGGTCTCTTTGTTGCTACTAATTAGTTAACAGTATTTTTCTATTGCCTTTGGTACTCTCCTTTTTAGCCATGATACTTAGACCTTGTAGACTAGTCTTCTCATAAAATATCTTTGTTGTATTTTGTGATTGTAACTGTGATATTAAAAGAAGTGCTTCTTGAAGATCATTTATTTACACAGGGTATATAGTTCAGTAAAAAATGAGACAAATGATGTTTTCTTAGATTACACAGGTAGTGCAGTTCAGGAAAAAAATCTGTTCAGTTGTTGAGTTGTGAAAGTTTAGATACTATAGTTGGATAGAATTACTCAGATAGAAGTGGTGTTTGTTCCAGTAGAGACAGTACCATATTTGAAGATTAAAAAAGAAAGTGCTTTGTGAGGTTGAAGAAATAAAAAAATACTAAAGTAATTGGGAGAAAGGAGTAGAACATGAAGCTAGAGAAGTGTGTAGGAGACTCTGTCCTGCAGTATCATTCAAACAATCTTCAAATGTTTTGGAAATTTGGATTGATCATTTATGTTTTTGCCATGCTCAGTGAGTTCTCTGAGCATCCTTATCACCAGTATTTTGAACTCTGCATCTGATAGCTTTGCTCTCCATTTTGTTTAGTTCCTTTTATGGGGGTTTTGTTCTCTTCTTTCATTTGGGCCATATTTCTTTTCCTCCTCAATTTGGCAGCTTCCCTGTGTTTATTTCTATGTGTTAGGTATAGCTGCTTTTACTCCCTGTCCTAGTAGCCTGGCCTACTGTTTGTTGAAAAGGCACCTATAAATTGTGTAGGGTGACCCACTTCATAGCTTTGTGGCTTTGTGGGGGGTAGGGGACAGTGCCACTGCTTGGCTTCTGGAAGTTTGACACTCGCCCTATTTTCAGACACTTCCTGCATTCCTCATATGCAACTGGCACCCTTCCAGCTTATCCTTCTGGTGTTGATTCCCAGAGTTGAGTGGGTTTGCGTTCATTTGAAGACCATGCAGGCCATTTAAGTGGCGTTCTCTCAAAATTTAGGAGTTTCTTCATCCCCACCTTTCTCCACCTCTCCACCTTAGCACCACATCTCTGAGTCTCTACCTCTACCCCTCTACCCATGCTACCCATCTGGGTGAATGTGGCTTCTTTAAATCCTTGGTTGTCAGAATTCCATACAGTTCACTTTTCTCACAGTTCCGTGTGTGATTTGTTTTAACA
This sequence comes from Noctilio leporinus, assembly GCA_004026585.1. NCBI lineage: Eukaryota > Metazoa > Chordata > Mammalia > Chiroptera > Noctilionidae > Noctilio > Noctilio leporinus. The sequence continues at coordinate 65,565 of PVIW01007039.1, read as the reverse complement.
TTTAGTTGTATTTCTTGTTTTTTTAAAGATTTCATTTATTTTTAGAGGGAAAGGGAGGCAAGAGAGGGAGGAAAACATCAATGTGTGGTTGCCTCTTGAATGCTCCCAGCTGGGGACCTGGCTTGCAACCCAGGCATGTGCCATGACTGGGAATTGAACCAGCAACACTTTGGTTTGCAGGCTGGTGCTCAGTCCACTGAGCCACATCAGCCAGGGCTATATTTATTTTTGTGGTTGTATGAGGAGTTAAACGGAGCATGTCTACCTGTGACTCAATCTTAACTGGATGTCTAAAGTTGACTTTAATATAAAAATCCTATGAGACTGATAAGTTTGCTTGTTTTTCCTTCCATGAACATATTTCATATATACCTTTATCAATTTAAAATCTTAATTTTTAACCATGAGTGGGTTTTGAATTTTATTTAATGTTCTTTTTTTTTAATATTTAATTAATTTATTTTATAGAGGAATGGGAAGGGAAGGAGAGAGAGAGGGAGAAAAACATTCATGTGTGGTAGCCTCTTACACACCTCTAAATGGGGGCCTGGCCCACAACCCAGGCATGTTACCTGACTGGGAATCAAACTGGTGACCCTTTGGTTTGCAGGCGGGCCCTCAATCCATTAAGCCATACCAGCCAGGGCTAATGCTAAAAAGTGAGCATTACATGAAGCATTACAAAAAAGAAACTACATGAAGGGTCACCCTTTTATTCTATTCAGACCTCTACTTGATTAGATGTGACTCACCAATAATCTGCTTTACTCAGTTTATCCATGTATACGTTACACTCATCCGAAAACACCTTCATAAATACCCAGAGTAAAGTTTGACTCCCGATCTGGAGACCCTGTGGCCCAGTCAGGCTGACACAAAATTAACCATCACATGTAGTATAGAAAAAAAGAAAAACCAAACATATTACTGGACTTCTAGAGTGGAAAAGAATATGTGTATGCAACTAAGAAATTTTATTTTAAAGCTCAGAAGATTCCTTTCATTAAGCAACTTCCCAACCTCCCCTCAGTATTCTGTGTTGTACTTTTCCAATGATGAAATTAAAGGAATATAAAAGGACCAGAGGTCCAGGTAGTAGGATAAAAGCTGAGCATACTGTACTTTTTGTCACAGTTTTTCTAAGCTACACAATTCAGAACTCTGATGTGTTAGGGTAGAAGTTGGCCAATATTTCCTATGAAAGACCAGATAGTAAATATTTTAGACTCCGTGGACCATAGAGTCTCTCTCCCAGCTCTGCTGTTAATAGTATGAAAGCAGATACATAAATAAATGAATACGCACGGCTCTATTCCAGTACAACGTCACAAAAACTGAGAACAGGCTGGATTTGATTTCAGTTTATTATTTGCAGACACCTGTGCTAAAAGAAAGGATACCATTTGGCTATCTTGATAAATGCAAAAACAGGTGGGGTATTAAATAAAAGTCAAAACCCACTTATGTTTAAAAAAAAAAAGATAAAATTTTAAACTGATAAAGGTACCTATGAAGAACCTACTGTAAACTTTCTGCTTAATGCATAATGTTAGAAGTGTTCTTTGGAAAATCACAAAGACAAGAATGCTTGCCTACGGTCACCACTTTAATTCAACATTGTGCTATAGCTCCTAGATTGCACAGGAACACGAGAGAAAGAAATAAAGGGTACAAAGACTAGAGAGGAAAAACCAAAACAGTTGTTTCCAGATAATGAAATCTATATAAGAGTCCCAAAGATTGTACAAAAATAAATATTCAAATTTCATATATAGATCTGACATGAAATCAATATATAAATATCAATTACACTTCTATATACACAGTAGAAAATGTACTGAAATGAAAATACTGTGTATAGTAGCATCCAAAAAATATAAGATGCCTCACAATAGATAATCTTAACAAAAAATTAAAAATACAAGCAAGACTTGTATCCAGAAAAATTATAAAATTATATTTCAAGAATACCCAAAAGAAATAAAAGATAATCTTGTTCATGTTAAGAAAGTATCATAAAAATGTTCTCTTAAATTTAGTCTACATATTTAATATTTACAATTTTAATTTTTAAAAAATCCTAGAAGGTTGTATATTTTTTTTGAGGGGGGGAGCATTTTACATGTTTTAATATGTAGTATTTTTATTATCATTTAGTTCAAAGTATTCTTTAATTTCTATTATTATTTCTTCTTTGATACATAATATACAGGTATATTTTTTAATTTCCAAATTATGAGAATACTTTTGTCTTTTTGTGTTTTCTAATTTAATTCCATTATAATCAGAATAGGTGGTAATTATTTGAAATTTATTAAAATTTGATTTTGAACCTACTTTGTGGTCATGTCTTCTTTTTTGTTTGAGAAAAATGGATATTATTCTTTAATGGACCTGGGTACACAATTTTTGGTAGACAGCTAGCTATATTCTCTTAGCACTTTGGTTACATAATACTAATATATCTTCTGGGTTTTATTTTGGTAGAGATATCAGCTCTTAGTGTAATTATTGATCCTTTGTAGAATCTTGTTTCTGTTTTTTTTTTTTTTTTTAATTCTTTAGCTTTGATGTTATTCAGTTACATTAAATATATCTAGGTGTATGTTTCTTCTTCACCCAGCTTTGTATATATTCTTTCATATATGTGAACTTAGTTTTTCATTTTTGAAATATTAGTTATTAATCTCTGCTTATACTTCTTCCTTTCTTTAGATTTTCTAAGACTGAACCATTGTACGTCAGATCTTTTCATTCTGTTCTTGATGTCCGTTAACTTCTCTTGTGTTTTCCATCTGTGGTTCTCTATGTTGCATTCTGGTTAACTTTGTCATAGCTATCTTCTAGTTTACAAATTCTATCTGGTTATGTCTAATTTGCTATTTAATCTATTCATAGAGTTTCTTATTTCACAGAGGGTATTTTTTATTTCTAAAAGTTATATTTGATTCTTTTTGAGATCTGTTTATCAGTTAACACAAAGTCCCCAACCCTTGGGCCACAGGCAAACTTGCCTAAGCTCCTCCCCAACCGCCTCCACTCCTTCCCAGCAGTCTGTTGGTCCCTGGTGCCAAAAAAGGTTGGGGACCACTACTTTTAACAGATTCCTGTTAATTCTTTCAAAAATACTTAATCTGTTTTGTACTAGGCACTGTTCTAGGAGGTGAAAGTTGTATTCTGATATTTCTTGCTATTCTCATTGAAATAAAATTCACCATTTTAACCATTTTAAAGTGTGCATACATTCAGTGATTTTTAGTAGATTTACAGTGTTGCGCATCTATCATCCCTATCTAATTCCAGAGTATTTGCGTCACTCCAGAAAGAAACCTCATATCCATTAAGCATTTACTCTGCATTCCTTCCTCCCTCCAGTCCCTGGCAACCATTAGTATATTTCTGTCTTTATGAATTTGTCTATTCTGGGCATCTTATATAAGTGGAATCATGCATTATGTGGTCGGTAGTGCCCTGGCTGTTTTCAGTTACCATACTACTTTTAAGGGTCATCCATGTTGTAACATGTATCAGTACTTCATTTCTTTTGTGGCTGAATCATGCTTCTTAGAATGGATAATGCCATTCTGTGGCATTTTGTTTCATCAGTTGTTTCCATGCTTTGGCTGTTATGAACATTGTTGCTCTAAATAGTTGTAAACCAAATATTTACAGTTTTTGTGTGAATATGTTTTCACTTATGCCAATTATTTTATTTAAATATTTCATACCTTTTTTTATATATTGCATCTGTTAACTCCAATTTGAAGCGCTTGGGTGTTTGAATCTGTTGTTGTGTTGACTCTCTAACTTAGAGTAGCTTATTTTTTCTTAACTTGGTCATTTATGATTGTGAGCTTATTGCCAGCTATAAATACTCCAATATTTCTAAATTGTCTATCATTATAACTCTGCCTTTGCTCATAACGTTACCACCTATTAAAATATCCTTCCTACAACCTCAGGCTCTTGGCACTGTTACCCATCCTTCAAAATCACCTTCAATACACTTTCAGTATTTTTTCTGATCGTAAACCAACTGCTTTTCCCCTTCATGTTGCTTGGTAAATTTTTTTTGGAATTTATCTGTCTTAATCTAATTATTGATATTTCTCCTACGTTATTCTGTCCACCCACTTATAAACTATTTTTAATCAAGTATCTTGTGCTGCTTATCTTTGAAGTTATCTCTGGCAAGGCAAATGGTCTTACATGTGAAAGATGTTCATTAACTATGTGAAGAATTAAGATTATAACAACACATTTGTTTTATATTTCTAACATCCAGCACACAATTGCCTTCACAATTAACATGTCTTTTGAATTGCTGAGGAAAATATTTGAAGACTTTTGCTCCATCCTTGTATCTTAGCTTCAAGAAAAATCAACAATTTTGTTTCACAGTAAAAAGGGGAATTTTGTCATTTAAGTTATGAAAACTAAAGAGGTTTTTTATTTGATTAGAATTCTGTTAACCACCATAGTTGGGAAAGAGTTTTTAACAATTAAGTAGCAGTATTTTCCTAATTATCTGGAATTTTTTGTTTTCACTATAATTAGAAGCTGCTATGTGCCTTAGGGTTAGTAATAACAAAGCAGATTAAACTTCTTCCCTTTTCCAAAAATGCAGGTTCTTGTTAAACCTTTGGGAGACCGAGGATACCTTTTTCTTCTCTCTCCTTATCAAATGGTTTCTCCATATGGTAGGTAATCTCTTTAATTTTTATAATTCTTTAAAAATTTTTTGGTTAAAACACATTGCTAATGAATTTGGCTTCGTTTTTTCAGAACATCAGACAACCAAATCTCGAGTCCTACATGCTTTGTTTCTATTTCAAGAACCCAGAGGCATAGTTACTTGTAAGTTCTTTGTCTAGATCCAGAAAATTTCCAGATAATTCCCTAAGCATTTTGTCTTTCTGACATCATATTTTGGGAAATACAGGTGGTATTAAGAGCTATTAGCACAAACTATATTACTTGATTATTTTTACTATGAAAGATAATTTGTTTTACTAAATAAATGTTGATTATAATTTTAACACAATAGCTTCATTTTTAGGATTTTATAAAATTATATTCTAGCTTAGTTGATATTTGCATTCACATTTTAGTAACTATAAAAGAATCACATTCTAGGTTAAATGTTAGGCCATTCTAAATTTCTATAACATTACGCTGATGTTGGAAAAAAATTGCTCTTCACCATTTCTGAGAACTAACTTTAATACTATATTAAGGTAAAGTTTCCACTAATGGGTTTCACTATTATGTTCAGAATGAGATTCTCAGTTGTAACATTTGTACCTGCGTATCTCCTTATGGGGGTAGAGATTTAAGTTTTAATAGGAAGGAATGCCATTGCTATTCTTTGTGGGACTGTCTTGCTAGGAGCCTCAGATCTTGCCCTGCTTCCTTATTTCTCTTTGTATTTTACTTGCTGTGGGTTGAACAGCTTAGGGACAATAGGAAATGAGATTGTCAATGAGTGGGTATTTTCCTGCTTAAAAATATGTTGGATAATTTTTTGTGTTTTAGTTTCTCATTGGTTTGTTTTAGTTCCCTGTACTTAAAAACATGTGACTCATATATTTCTATGTTAATACATGTATTAAGGTACAAATTACTTCGGTTCACTGTTAATGTATGAATGTTATACGTCTTTGACAGTATGTAGATTTATATTTGATAAATTTCTTGATTGCTAACATGGTTTTCTTTTTTGTTTGTTTACAGCACAAAAAGGTTCAACCAATGTAGCACCACAGGAGAGACATGAGAGCATGCCAGATGTATTAAAAATAACACAATTTTTACAGTTTGCTTTGATTCGGTGTCGAAAGGAATTCAAAAATATAAATACTATAAATTTTCATTCTGGTGTTGAAAAGTATGTAAGTGAATTTTTTAAGCGAGGTTTTGGTTCAGGTAAACGAGAGTTCATTATGTTTCCATATGATTCACGATTAGATGATAAAAAATTCTTATACCCAGCTCCAAAAAATAAATCCCATATTGATGATTGTTTGCATACCTATATTTTTCAGCCCGAAATGTATCAGTTACCTATTTTTAAGTTAAAAGAGTTATTTGAGGATAATAGAAAACTTCACCAGTTCAGTCAGTTTTCAGATTACGAAGGCCATGAAGAAATGAATGGTACAAAAAAGAAATTTGGAAAACGAAATAACTCAAGGGGTGAGACTATTAAACCTGGAAGGCAGAAGTCATCTCACTCTTTGGATTATGATAAGGATAGAGTCAAAGAATTGATTGATTTGATTCAGTGTAGGAAAAAAAATGTGGGTGGGGACTCAGACACAGAAGATATGAGAAGCAAAACTGTCTTGAAGAGGAAGCTTGAGGATCTACCTGAAAATATGAGAAAGCTCGCCAAAACCAGTAATTTATCTGAAAATTGCCATCTGTATGAAGGTAAAAATATCAGATTGCTTTTATATAGTATAAAACTAATAATCAGAAATACAGTAAAGTAGATCTGTCCTTTCTTATAGCCAAACCAGCCTGTTCTCAGTTTTGGTAGAGAAAGTTGTACTGGAATACAGCTATGCCTATTCATTTATGTGTATACGTAGCTGCTTTCACACTATAATGGCAGAGTTGGGACAGAGATTTTATGGCCCCCACAGAGCCTAAAATATTTACTGTCTGGTCCTTCACAAGAAATATTTGCCAACTTCTACCCTAACATATCAGAGTTCTGAATTGTGCAGCTTAGAAAAACTGACAAAAAGTACAGTATGCTCAAATTTTATCCTACTACTTGGACCTCCTGTCCTTTTATATTCCTTAAATTTTATCATTGGAAAAATACAACATAGAATACTTGGTGGGGAGGTTGGAAAGTTGCTTAATGAAAGGAATCTTCTCAGCTTTAAAATAAAATTTCTAGGCCCTGGCTGGTGGCACAGTGGATAAGGCACCGGCCTGCGAACCCAAAGGTCGCTGGTTCAATTCCCCAGTCAGGACACATAACCAGGTTGCAGGCCAGGTCTCCAGCCAAGTCTGTAGCTGGAGGCAGGTGAAAGGCAACCATACTTTGATGTCTCTCTGCCGCTCTTCCTTCCCCTCTCTTTAAAAATAATAAATAAAATCTTAAAAAAAAAGAGAAGAAAATTTTTTAGATGCATACACATATTCTTTGCCACTCTAGCAGTCCAGTAGTATGTTTACCTTTTTCTTTGTTCCAGTTTTTTTTTTGCTTTTTTGTTTTAGTCGACGTGAAGTTTGTCTCAAGTTTGTGTTTCAGTATTGCAAGTAATTTAAAATAGTTTTTCATCTAGAATTTTAATATCTGAACACTGCTAATCCATAATCATGAAATGTGTTTCTTTACAGTCAGGGACCTTTGCTGCCATGATCTACATTTTGTGCTGCTGCTGCTGTTCTTATTAATTAGGCAGATCTTAATTGCTTCTCTGCCTTTTGGCTAAGATCAAGTATAGCATCTGTTCTTACCAATTTAATTAGGCAGACTTTAAATAAGATGTGGCTAGTTGCTACTGTATTGGATAGTGCAGAAAGTTTAATTAAAATGAAACAAAAAATTTTGTTTCCTATGTTATAACAGGTACACCACTGTATTGAACAGCACACAGATAGAGAACATGTGCATTGTTGAAGAAAGTTTTGACAGTGCTGTTTTTAGTAATTTTCAGGGGTTTTGTCTTTACAATGTTTTCATTTTTGTCTGTGTTCTTACCACCTGGGTGGCCTTCCTGGCTTCTGTCACTCACTTCAGTACCATGTTCTTCTCAATATTGCTTTGCTAATTTGCTACGAATCTCAGCTGCCATATTCAAAGGCTTTGTTATAGTTTGGCCACATCCAGTCTGAGTAGCTGTGTTTCCCATTCTTCCTTCACATGTTCATGTCTCTCAGAATATGTTGTAATTAGTCCTTTTCTTTTTTCTTGAAGCATCTTTTAAGTTCTGTCAAGTCTCATATTTTTGCAGTTTATATCCCCCTAGAACATATTTTTGGTTATTTCCCCTCTTGATCATTTTTATCTCCTTTATAATGCTGGTTTCTGCTGTGTGCTAAACCTGTTGATTCATTCTTTCTGATCCATATTGTCTTACATTGTTGAGAGTTAAGTACCTAACTGTGTGCTAGGTGCTTTACATATACGGACTCATTTAGTTCTTGAATCCTAGACATTATTATCCTTATTTTACAGAAGAGGAAATCATCTCAGAAATTAAATAAATTTATTTAAAGTTATGTAGTTCACTAATCCATGATTGAACTCAGTTCTGACACTCTAAAGCAGTGTTCCTAAACTTGACTGTATTTCCTAGCACTGAGCATCTAATAGACAAGATAATTAAATTTTGGTGCTGTTTTAGCTAATAATTGACTGATTTTGTACATGTGAAAAAATATTTCTGTGAAAATCAGGCTTTATCAATAATTAAAATGATGGGGAAGCCATGCTAATTAATATAAATAGACCAAAGGAGAAATGGAGCAGGGGAGAGGGGTCATGTGGATAGGCTATATTAAACTAGAACTAGTGATCATCAGACTTGAATTTCTAGATGTTCCTCATTTTTTTCTTGGTAGTCACTTTATTTCTGATTTCTTAAAGTGAAGGGTTAAAGGTTGTATTCTAACTTCTGAAAATACTCTGATCTGGATTTGGTGGTGAACACTCATTTTATAAGAGGTATCCTCCTATTCTCCCTACCCCCTTTAACATCAACTTCTTTGAAATATGATTTATACACATTTTAAGCCCACAGTTTGATGAATTTTGATAGCTACGTTATCACCACTCCGGTATACAAAACACTTTTCTTATGCTCAAAAGTTGCATTGTACTCCTTTGTAACTTAATCTCACTCCAGTACTGATCTGCTTTCTGTCTCTGTTGATTAATTTTGCCTGCTTTGTAAGAATGTGTGGTTAGAATCTTATAGTACGTACTCTGATTTTTTATATTTTTTTACTGTGGGATATTATATGTGACCTAAGTTGGAAATCCTGCCGTCTCCCTAGGTTTTACCGTTCTTCAGCATTAAAAGCACATGACTTTCTGAATGTCTACATTCTTTGCAAGTTTTTAAATATATTACTTTCAAATTACCCAGATTTATACCTGCTTTGAGCCATAAATATTTCTCTTAACAGCGCTTTTCTGTTCTTAGTGTAAGGTTAGTGTAGATTTCTTCAGGATGATTTCTTTTTTTTTTTTTTAGATTCATTATTTTCAGAGAGAAGGGCAGGGAGGGAGGAGGGAAGGGAGGAAGAAAGGGAGAGAAGCATCAATGTATGGTTGCCTTTCACCTGCCTTCAGTTAAGGACCTGGCTGGAGACCAGGCTTGCAACCTGGTTATGTGCCCTGACTAGGGAATTGAACCAGCAACCTTTGGGTTTGCAGTCTGGTACCAGTCCACTGAGCCACACCAGCCAGGGCTTGATTTTGTATCTTTAAAATCCAAGCTTTGTAATGAATTTAAGGAATCTAGTCAATTTGAGATAAAGCTTAGATGGTAAGAATGTCCAACAGTATCTTAAGGACAAAATTAACAGCTATAAAAGTGATTGAATTCTTAAGTCATGAGTTCTTTTTAGTGGGTTTTAGTGTAATCTGCATATCTTGAGAAAAAGCAACAAATATTTTTATCTGTTGTTAAGTGTCTGGTTGACTTTGGAATTTTAGTGATAGATTTTAAGGTAACTATAATAAGGTTATTAATGTATATTATTTATGTTGCCAACTTGATGTTTAAGCTAATTTCTCTTAATAGTTTTCAAATTATGTAAATAAATTTTCATTTAATGGAGATTTTGACCTATGTGCAAAGCTTTAGAACAAGTTATGTTTGTAAAGGATGGATGTACATGTAAAACCTAAACTAGTGTTTTGATTAAGTTCCTGCCTAATTGTTTTGTGACAATTTCTTAATTATTTTTTGTTAGTTCACCCCTGAGGACATGTTTATTCATTTAAGAGTGAGGGGATGGAAGGGAGAGAGAGGACAGAAACACCAATGTGAGAGAGAACCATTAGTCGGTTACCTCTCATGCTCACCCCTACTGGGGACTGAAATGTGCCGTGACTGGGAATCAAACCCGTAACTTTTCAGTTTGTGGTATGATGCTCAACCAACTGAGCCACATTGGACAGGGCGTGGTAATTAATTTTTAGGTATGTCTGAGTTTAAAATTTTTATACTAGCCTTCCAAACTCAATTTTAAGAGATGTCTTTTCTTTCTCTTTTCCCTTCAGAGTCTCCACAGCGTATTGGCTCACTTGGGCATGATGCTGACTTGAGACAGGAGCAGCAGGATAGCTCTAACTCAGGTGTTGCTGACATCCATAGGCTGTTTAATTGGCTCTCAGAAACACTAGCAAATGCACGCCATTCTGATGCATCCCTGACAGACACAGCCAATAAAGCCTTAGGATTGAGCACTGATGGTGCCTATGAAGAGCTGAGGCAAAAGCATGAATATGAGTTGAATTCTAACACAGATAAGAAAGAATATGAGCAGCCTACTTGTGCAAAAATTGAAAATGCACATTTTAGGGGTACTCAGAGCCCATTGCCAGAAGTTGATAAGTCATCTGTCAAGTATCCTGTTGCTGTTTGCACCAGTGAAGTAGGCACTGACCATAAACTACATTTGAAAGAAGTAAGCATATATCTTTTGATTATATTTTTGTTTGCTTTTGTGAATGTGTGTGAGAGAGAGCATGTGTTTAATGAGTTTTTTCTCCTTTTTAAAAAGAAACCAAATACATTTCAGTAAAATATCCAGGATAGTATTCTAAGTTACTCCTTTTTACAGAGAGGTAAGCACAGAGTAGTTGTTGTTTTTTTTTTTTTTTTTTTTTTCTTGCTTATAGGTTTATGTATATTGTAAGCTTTACCTATTGTGAAAAAGTTAAGGCTAGATGATCTATTTTTAGAAATGGCTTATTGGGAGTTAATTCCATACATTTCATAATAAAACTGAGTTCTCAGTGTAGTAATGTTAAAACAAGGTTAGGTATGTAGTATTTTTCAAATAGGAATGGAAAATGAGTGGCCATTAGGATTACCACTGAAGTGTGATACTCAGTCTTGCTTGACAGGGCATCTATCTTACTTACATGTTTAGAGTACTGATTTCTAGCTGAGAAGTAGCCTTATCTTCCCCTAAAAAGTGGCTGCGTCTCCCTAAAAAGTGGCTGCGCCTCTGGGGAACAATACCAGGATGGTACCCTATTCCATTTCTAATTTACTCTTTCCTTTATTTTCTGTTCCCTACCTTTAAATAAAAGTCATATGCATATACCCTTGTCCAGGTAGTTTTCAGGTGTTTTAGGGGGAGGGTGATGGCACAAGGCTCACTTGGGGAGGTGTGTAAAGTAGGCACCGAGGAAACTAACCTATGTTAACATTTCCTAACATATTTAATACTCTAAGTCGAGTTGATAGAGGCATAGACCACACTAGCCTCCTGCCTGTTTTTGTAACTAAAGTTTTATTAGGGGAACACAGCCATGCCCTTTCATTTAGGTGTTGCCTCTCCTACTTTGGCAGAGCTGTGTTGGAGTATATAGCCTGCAAAGCCTGAAATACCTGATGCTTTACTGAAAAAGTTTACCAGCCTCTGCTCTAAATCAACATTGTTACATTTTGAAGGAAAATGCATGTTTTTTTTTTTTAAATTGTTCTATTACAGTTGTTCCATTTCCCACCCCCATTGCTCTCCCCTATCCTGCCACCTCCCTTTCTTCCACAGTCAATCCCTGCCCTATTGTTCATGTCTATGTATCATCTTCTAATTTGAGGCTAGAATATTGTAACTTTACCATGTTGATTTGACTAATTTTCAATATTTAGATCAAAGCTTGTGAATTTGCTCTGAAAAAAGCTGTTCTTGACAGTAAAATTAATTGAAAGCTATTGAACATGTCCTCTAATTTTTAGGGTCCAAGTTTAATTAGCATGAATAATTTTGAAGATTGCAGTTTGTGTCCCACTATTCCCATTGAACATGGATTCCATAAACAATCTAAGTCAAATAATGTTGAAGAGACTGAAATACATTGGAAACTGATTCCAATTACAGGTAACAACACGTATCCTGGGAATTAGATTTGCTTGGTTTTGCTTAGGAACCGTTTCCTGATGAGTTTCATTTCTAGAATCCACTCTTGGTTCACTAAGTGCCTTAACTTGGTTCTGACATCTTTAGTGTCTTAATTTGAACAATGTAATTAATGTTCATCATAGAGTGTTGCTGTTCTTGGTCAGCATTAGCAAATATCTGCAAAAATCCCTATTAAAAGTAGGGATTTAAAACATAACTTGTTGGGGGAAAGAGGGGAGGCAGAGGCAAGAAAGGGGAGCAGCTTAGACAAGAACCTAGTATAAAGGAAACATGAACATGGACAACAGGTGGGATTGATTTTGGGGGGAATGGGTGGGTGGGGAGGATGACAGAGGGGAGCAAAAAAGGGATGGATGTAATACAACAACAATAAAATTTTAAAAATAAAAATAAATAAAATAAAACATAACTTATTCTCCGTATGGAGTTTAGCATGCAGATTTCCAAATGAAAATCGTTGGCATAAATAAGTTTATAATGAGATGAGGTTGCTACAGAGATGAAACGATGATAGCCAATAAACGCTGTTTGCTTAAATTATAAGGTTCTCTATCAGAAGCTGTCATTTAAGAAGTAATCATTTTGAGGTTCGTTTGTTAGAAAGAAATTTGATTTTTTTAATATTTGATACAGAAATTGTTCTTTTTTTTTTTTATAAAGATTTTTTAATTTATTATTTCCAGAGGGAGAGGAAGGGAGAAAGGCAGAGAGGGAGAGAAACATCAATGTATGGTTGCCTTTCACCTGCCTCCAACCACAGACCTGGCTAGAGACCTGGCTTGCAACCTGTGATACAGAAATTGGATCATTGTGGAGAATATCCTGAAATGGTCATATGCAAATATCCTAGAAAGCATACTGAACCATGAGTAAGAATAGTTTAGCAAATGTTGCAAGAAAGATTTTGAAGTGTTATAATTTCTCTGCATACACATCACATACATAGCAAACATACATATGTTACATACTCTTAATATTCTAAGTTATTATTCATCTTTGTTTGCTAAGCATTTTTGGAAATATTTCTAGGGCACATCTTTTCCATTCCTTGACCTTTGTTTAACCTCTTAAAAAAATAATCAGATTTTTGCTATTAAAAAAAGTAGACTTGTGACCTAAAAGCTACTGAAACCTCCAAGAACTCTGAGAAAATTTTCTAAAACTTTGATGAATTTCCATGGGCTTCAGCACCATTCTCTACTTAGTACCTTACCAGAGTGGACAAAAGACCTAGATGTGATTGTAGAAAAGCAATTGGTTCTCCCTTAGGAGCTGGAGATGTCAACTTGAGTGGGAGAAACAGGATAAGGAAGTAATTGGTACAAGATGATTATCCTAACCATTCCTCATTTGGACACCCTTATAGTTGCCTTATAGTTGATATTCAGAGCCATATGAAGATACAGCATCTAAGATATTGATATTCCATCATCACCTAAATAGAAAGGAAAGCTACTTTCTGTTTCTGATGACCTTTCAGGATTATTTTAGGCAAAGGAAGGAATTCTTGGGTTTGTTAGCATTTGGGGTTGTCTCAAAGGTGCTAAATAGATATCACCAATATCTGAAGAGAGTATACAAATCTAATGGATGCTTTCTGTCAGGAGGGAATGCAAGAAGTTCAGAAGACCAAGTGAGGAAACATGGTGAGAAACTAACACCAGGTGAGAAGGCTTGCTTTGCTTTTCTTCCCACTGTGCCCTTATTCAGAATTGCTACTTGTGTTTCTAACCTTCCATCAATAGGGCATCAATTTAAATTCTGTTAATTATAGAAAGTTTGGATAATACACATCTGTATTTATATTATTAATTGATTTATGGCAAAGTTTTTATATAAAATATGTGTTCAAAGAAGCCACTAGATATTCATGGATACTATGTTTTCTTCACCTATAATCAGTTCTATCTGATTATGTCTTGGGAAAATCCATTTCTGTAGGATATTCTATGAAAAGCAGTTTTCAAATTTCTTTTAAATTTATGCTAATGGCATCTCTTCTTTGGTTCAGCATCTGTTTAACTATTTTGTTCATTTTCTCATTGGATTTGTTGATTTGTGAAAAATCTTTATTCTGGATACAAGTCATTTGTAAAATATATGTATTGTGAATATTTTTCTCCCAATTTGTAACTTGTTTCATTTTCTTAATATCCTTTAAATAGCTGCAGATTTAAATTTTAGTGAAGTCTAATCTATTTTTTTTTAATTTCTCTTAAATTTAAAACAATATGTGGAGGTCAGGCTATTTATCTTTTAGGTACATTATTCTTAATCTTGAATGTTTTTACCCAATTTTTCCTGTCCTAACAAAGATTAGGAAACTTTTGGATTCCAGAAACAATTATAGATCATAATGATTAGCTAGTTGTGTGTGCCTGAAAGACAGTCTTTTGTCTGAACTCAGTCAGTTCAACAATGTCATAGACGTTGTTTTTTTGCTCAGAGTTTGGTGGTGGGTCTTTGTTATTTGTTTCCATTTTGTTGATCTTTTTCAGAAATCTTAAATTGTATTATTTATTTTGTAATTTGGAAGGAAAGCTAAATGACTTTGGACCTTTAGTAGGTCTTTATTCCCTTTTTTTTTTTTGAAATTAAAAAGATTAAAGATTTTTTTTTGAAGAAGATTGTATCTCCTAGGGGAACATAATTAAAAACAAACAAACAACAAATCCATTTTGGAAATTAAAAAAATTAAAGATTTTTTGAAGAAGAAGATTGTATCTCCTAGGGGAACATAATTAAAAACAAACAAACAACAAATCCATTTTGGAAATTAAAAAGATTAAAGATTTTTTGAAGAAGAAGATTGTATTTCCTAGGGGAACATAATTAAAAACAAACAAACAACAAATCCATGACAGGGAAAAGTGCACAGATCTTTAGTATATAGGTCAATGAATTTTTACATATTGTAATATGACACCACCCAGATCAACACTCAGAGCACTTCCAGCACTGGAGGTTTTCTTGTGTATCCTCCTAATCAGTACCCTCCCTGCCCCTAACTGGAACCACTTAGTTATGACTTCTTTCACCATACATTAGTTTTACCTGTTTCTGATTTTAGGCTAAATGGAATCTAACATGTCCTCTTGTTTTTGGATCTTTATATTGTATCTGAGATTCACCTGTGTTTTGCTTCTATTAGTAATTCTTTCTCATTAGGAGCTTTCCCACTAGGATGCTTCAGAATGCTCCATCAGCATCTGCAGCCCTCTTATTTGGCATACCATCTTCATATTTTGTGACTGAAAGTATAAAATATCTGATTGGTGCTGCTGTTAGAGAATTCACCACATTATCTTTTCTCTTGAAAATCAAAGTACTGCAACTCTAGAACTACAGTGGAAAACATCTATTATTATTATGTTTCCTTTATTTATTTATTTATTTAAATATTTTATGTATTATTTCTAGAGAGGGGAAGGGAGGGAGGCAGAGAGGGAAAGGAGCATCAGTATATGGTTGCCTTCCACCTGCCCCCAGCTACCAACCCTGCTGGAGACCTGGCTTGCAACCTGACCATATGCCCTGGCTGGGGAATCAAACCAGCAATCCCTGGGTTCACAGGCTAGTGCCTATCTACTGAGCCACCAGCCAGGGCAACATACATTCTTTTAAATTATGTATTTATGAAGACACTTAAAAAATAAAGTCAGTTTAATAATTAAAATTATATAGGAGAAATATGTGCAAAATAAAATTAGGATGATCATTTGCATTTCTAAAATGGATTTAGTTTAGTTTTTTAGTATGGAGAGCTTCCCAGGTGACTTTGTTGTATTTCATCTTTTAAAAATTTCCTTTGCCCTGGCTGGTAGCACAGTGGATAAGGTGCCGGCCTGCGAACCCAAAGGTCGAAGGTTCGATTCCCCAGCCAGGGCACATAACAAGGTTGCAAACCAGGTCTCCAGTCAGGTCTGTGGCTGGAGGCAGGTGAAAAGCAACCATACATTGCTGTCTCTCTCCCTCTCTGCCTCTCTCCCTTCCCCTCCTTCTAAAAATAAAATCTTTTTAAAAAATTAAAAAATAAAAATAAATAAAAAATAAAAATAAAAAATTTCCTGTATCTGTAGCCCTTCAGAAACACAGTTATTGGTATGAACTAAAGCTATAATTTTGGGAGCAAGTATTTCATTTAAAATAATAAATGACTCAGAAGTTTTTAAATTACAGGTGGTCCTCCTCAGCCCATTTTGTTTTTATGAGATACAATAAAAACATGTTTTTATTAAAACAGATCAGACATTTGACATGGTATATAATTTCAAGAAGTACAAAAAGATTTCAAAAAGTCTTCTACTCAGCCAAAATATTTTATATGTGTGCTGAACTCCATATTGAAATTGCAGAAGGATATTCAGTATTTCTGAGTTATTTTATGGAACGTGAATATTCTGATCAGTTCATACCAATTTAATTCTTGGTACTAGCTATTTTGTTCCCCTTCTTCCACCTATAGACCTCCTATGGTCTTACTCTACTAACTGGTACCTTGGCAGCAATTAATGGTTACAGTGGCTCAGGGTAACCACTGGGATTAGTAGAATTACAAACTGCTACTGAGGCTGTTTAAACCTTTAGAAGAGTGTAAATGGGAAAAATCAAAACTGAATTTTGTGTAAAGAGGGCATGCTGTTACAACTGGGTGAATGGGGAATTCACAATGTGTTTAAAGTACTGTATATAGTTTTGAAAACTAGTACCTGGGCTTTCTGATTTAGAGGGACCATTCCATTTACTAGAATAGCAATGTATTATGGAATGTTGGCTCAGAGTTAAGAAAAATAACTTTTTTTTTTCCTTTTGTTTTTCTTTTTTCTTTTTTAATTTTACTGTTGTTGTATTACATCCATCCCCTTTTAGTAACTTTTTTAAAGAATAAAATTGTGTAACATCAATCTTGTAGGAAAAGGTCACAAATTTTTTTTCATTTTAAAATATAATATTAGCCCTGGCTGGTGTGGCTTTAGTGGATTAAGCACCAGCCTGCGAACCAAAGGGTCACTCGCAGGGTCAATTCCCAGTCAGGGCACATGCTTGGTTGCAGGCGTTGTCCACAGTTGGGGTGCACTAAAGGCAACCATACATTGATATCTCTCTCCCACTCTTTCTCCCTCCCTTCCCATCTCTCTAAAAATAAATATTTTTTAAAATAAAATAAAATATTAAATGGTTATTAAACATATTTTCCCCTTATTTTATAAAAAGGGACTTAGGATACCTATTTTGAAGTGTAATTTCAAAAATATATTGTGTTTGAATTTAAGATTTGTGGGTGGGGAGAGAATAAGATCTTAGGAGTTGAGCTAGTTTTCAATAGTCAAAAGTTAAATAGTTCTATTAGCATCAACTAACTGAGTGAGTATCAGTAGCCATTGTGCTTTCTCTTAGAATTATTTTGAAACAAAGTAAAAATACTTAAGAAAGGACTATTTAAAATGTTACTCTTAATGCAGCTTTGCTCTTTTCCTGTATTATTGAGCCTTTTTTCCGTATTAAATTGAAATTCCTAATATTGTAGGAAATCCACTAAGCAACCTTATAAATCTGAAAACAGATAAAATTATCCTACATTATGAATGCCGCTCTTAACTTGACAATTATTCCCACATCATTTCAGTTTGGAATCCTTTCAATTGCCTTACAAACAAATTTTCATATTAAAATTATGTTACTATAGTATACATTACTTGGTGAAGAATATAGGGGGTGAGCAAGCTGTTGGAACTGACCATTTTGATTAAAACATGTCTATTAAAGTCAGGCAGAAAGATAGGGAAGAAGAAATAAGCAAAGAACTTAAATTTGTATTGATGCCAAATTGGCCCTTTTCACATCATTGTTTGAGGATTTTATTCTACCTTCCAATGCATAACTAGTTGTAAATACATACTTGACCTGACCTAGTTTTTCATTTATAAGTTTTTCTCAAATGTTTTTAATTGCTTTTATAATAATAAACTCTTCCTATATAGGTATGAAGTCACCAGAAGAACAACTGGTGTATCCACCACTGCAGGAGGCCTTTCCCAGTGACCCTCGGGTAATAAGTAGACAGAGAAGTTCTGATTACCAGTGTCCATCCTCTCCATTTACAGACACGCTAAAGGGCACCACTGAGGATGGCGTGTTGACAGGTCAGGTGGTGACAGTGGAGGAGCAGTGTGTGCCAGCAGCAGAGGCGCCTGCAGTGAGTGAAACCACAGAGAGGACAGTGTTAAGAGAATACAGTCTCTTTTCTAGGAAGATAGAAGAGATTTTGAAGCAAAAGAATGTTTCATACGTCAGTAGAATTTCCACACCTGTCTTTTCAACACAAGAGAAGATAAAACGACTTTCTGAGTTCATATATTCTAAGACTCCTAAAGCTAGTGTACAGGAGTTTGTAGATGGCTTGCATGAGAAACTAAATACCGTTATCATCAAAGCATCAGCCAGGGGTGGGAATTTGCCACCAGTCAGTCTTAATGGTTCTGGAACTAAGATAGCATTGACTCCTCCAGGAAGACATGTCATACCAGTTTCCTCAAGTGACTTTAACAGTAAACACCACCTTGAACCACTTTGTGGGGATATTTTGAAAGACGCTAATTCTAATGAGCAGCATTCTTCACTTTTGGGTCTGACTGAAATAGGAGTGAACCAGCCACATCATACCATGGAGCTAATGGTGACTTCTGATCATACTGTACCTGATGATATTGCTCAGGAACCAGAAGAAAAAGAAACAGCAAAATCACCCAGTGATGTAAACATTTCTGCTCAACCAGCTCTTTCAAATTTTATAAGCAAGTTAGAACCTGAAGTATTTAACAGTTTGGTTAAAATCATGAAAGATGTCCAGAAAAATACTGTGAAATTTTATATTCATGAAGAAGAAGACAGCGTGCTCTGTAAAGAAATAAAGGTAACTAAATGAGAAGGTGATAGTTATGCTGTATTAACTTGTGTTGGATCTGATCTCTATAAAAAGGAATTAATTTAAATATTTTCATAATTTAGAGTGGAATAAAAGACTAATAAAGTTCAACTAAATTGAAAACCTATGATCTAAGTGTCTTAGAATTTAGAATCTTATTTTATATTGTTATTTTAAAGACCATTGTTACATACTGCAAATACCTTTAAGTTATTAATTCAACTTAAAGATTTTTAAAGTTTTGTATTTAGGTTTTTAATGAAGGGGAAGAAAAAATAGAGGTATAAAGGAAGTTGTGTTTACCTCATGGAGTTTATCAATCAACTAGAAAAATTAAACTGTCTGGGGGTAATAACATAATGATAATATATTTTGATGTTTCTTGATACCTGGTCATGTCAGGGTTCCCTCCCATAAAAGGAATTATCTTGTGGAGGGTGGGCCCATTGTACAGGCTCCCCTACTAGGTGAGTGTTCTAGGAACCTGTCTGTATCAGTGTACCAGCTGATGGTGTTGTGAGAGGCTGCGTTCAGCTTCAGTGAATTTGTTTTTTAAGTCCCAATTTGTTTGCCCACTTTATGGTGGGTGATTTACGAATGCATCTACCCATACCTCACTGAGTGTTGAGCAGCTTTGACCAAAAATAGCATGGCCCCTGTCTGTGCCCCACCCTCCTGATTGACCTGATCTTGTCCCAAGTGACTTTTTTTTTGTTTGTTTTGATGAAAAAAAGACTTCAAAGGGAAATATTTTGCCTATGTGAAAGAGGTGAAACCAAAAATGGCAGAACTAAAAAGCATCAAGGTTGACAATCTCAAAAACTGTTTGAACAGTGGGAAAAACATCTTCATAGGTGTATTGCATCAAATGGACAATACTTTGAAGGTGACTGAAATTTAAACATGTAAGGATAAATACACAGTTTTTGATAAATTACATTCTGTGGGAGCACCTCCCTTGTTTTAATCAAAAAATACTATAATCCTGAAAGACTCCCCAGTCATGAAAGATTCTTCACTGCAAGGTATATATTTTTCTACTGAAGCTACAGAGTAGATGAGTGTTCTTGGTTTAAAGAAACACATGTATATATTTGTTTGTGTATATATAGGGTTAGACATAGATCTGTAACATTTGTAATAAAAATATATAAATTATAACACTACATCCAAACAGTTCTGTGGGTTTAATATTAACCAATTAGTAGTCACTGAACTATTATTGGCTTTGATTCTTAAGGACATACCTTAGGTTTTAAAATAAATGCCTACTACCATTTCTGGAATTTACTTACTATGGTGAGATTCTGCTAGTTTTGTAAGAGGAAGCAAAAGAAACTAGATAATTGGTTTATAAGCTCATAGTGGCCCAGAAAGTTCACATTGCTGACATGTCCTTGGCTTTTGTCAGTTTGGGGATCTTGCACTGAGGGCAGCATGTATTTCACGTAGTGTGTCCATGAGAACAGAAGGGCATGGACATACGGAGGCAGAGTGCTCAGTATGTCTTTTAACTTCCTGTGGTTCTTGGGAAGAGTAAAACCAGACTCACTAGGAATTCCTTGGTTACATTTTGCCTTGTATGATTGAACATAGAACTTTTCTATTTTTTTTCCACCCCCAGCAGTACAGGTACTCTTTGGAGCATAGCTGCATGTTGGTGTGGGGCTAGATGAGAAACTACACTGGGCACTGTTCTAGTGTGTTCTGTATTACTATGCCCCCCACCACATTTTTAAACTAATTATAACACACATATAGGAAATTCACTCACTTAGGAATGGTGCTTTTAATTCATTCTCATGTAGAATAAACTATATTTCTGTTGTTTAGGAAAAACTTTGTTTTACAAATTTAATAGGAAGTCAGATTGGAATTCTTAATTATTTTACTCAATATCCATTGGAAAATTTCCAGCGAAAATGTTACCAAGAATAAAATTATGAATATAATTTTGTTTCTTAAGTACTTCTGGAGTCAAACTGATATATTATATATGAATTAAACTGTCTTATCTAAAACGAACTCTCATTTAAAGCTTCTTAATGTAAAAAGACCAAAAATTATAAGCAGGCCTGACAAATAGTAATTTACCTATTCATTACCTCACTCTTAGACCTGCCCGTAAGTGTTAAAGGTTAGATCAAACTCAAACAATGTAGTAGATGCGGCTTTAGTTTGGGGCCACACAGAACATCCTCTTTGGGAGTGACACTTACAGGCAGCTCTTAAAAATACAATAGACTGGTTGTGAGGCAAGCTGGGTTTAGATTTATGCTTATCTAACTGGCTGTGATGACCATGAGAAAACCTGTTCCTGTGTCTATGAAATGAGGAGTGTGACCTCCAGGATCCAGAAGTTTGCTTCTGAGTTCACTGCTTACACCAGTAAGCAAAAGGAACTAACTCTGCCTGGACTACTACTATGTGTCCTTTGAAAGATAGTATCATGCCATCAGCCTGGCAGAAGGTATTAGATAGGAGAGTCTATTTTGCTAGAAGGTATAGTTAGACAAATGTGGCTAATTATATAGTATGTGATGTGAATACCATTGTACGTACTGAAGTTCCTTATGAATAATTTTGCAGCTGTTGTGAATTAAATGAACTACAGTGTTTGGAAAAGGGGTTTGTAACCCTGAAGGAGTATATGCCAGTAACATTGTTGCAAGTAACCAAGGGCCTGCTGTGAAAAAAGAGGAAATGGTTAATGATTGGGCCCTGGATTGCTAAGGAGTGGAGCTGGGTTAAGAACCTGGGCTAATCCATTGTTCTCAGTGGTTCATTATTTTATCCCATACTGGAATTTACTTGGCTTTGATTGCACACCATTTTGTAACACTGTAGCCAGTGGTGAGCATTGAAGCTCTGAGCTTTAGATTCAGTAAGAGCAGACTTGATCCTTGAGGTCCCTAGATCTAGTTTAAGCTCATGTGTATCAGTTTATCTTGCATTTTAGTGTTAAATGGGTATTTGTAAAAATGCTGTTTAATGTTGATTTAGTTTTTTTTTTTTTTTCTTTCACAGGAGTATCTTATCAAATTAGGCAATACAGAATGTCATCCAGAGCAGTTTTTGGAAAGAAGATCAAAATTAGATAAACTATTAATTATTATTCAAAATGAAGACATTGCAGGTTTCATTCACAAGGTAGACTATTAAGTCACATTTATACTTACTTTGGTTATATAAACACCCTTACTAGAAAATCTTACTGTCTTTGAGAATAAAGCATTTGTTTTTAAAAATATCCTCATAAGTGTTAAAGAAGATAAAAAAGCTCAAGGTTTGGACATTTATGGCTTGAGACCTAACTGACCCTTCTGTGAATTAGTGTGTGAGATTCAAGTTTGTACCCCTGCAAAATTTTAAAAGGTGGCACATCACAGACCTTTCATATTACTCAAATAGTCAAGACTAAGAAGACTGACTTCTTGAATGCCAGTGGGTCTGCTGACTCAATATTGTTGTCATCTCATAAAAAGTCCCAGGTAAAACCTATTTTTATCCCCTTTGCCAAATTGGTCATGCTTTTCCTTGGATTTGAAGGTACCCCATCATCCATTCTTATTAGCCTATCTCAGGTCGTACTATCCACCCTTTGAAGCCTTTCCTGACTGTTCAGTACACAGGTTCTTTCCATCATCTGAATTCTGACTACTGACAGGACTGGGCCAGACAGGTTGGTATTTTTCATTGTTTCCAGGTCTATGGTGCCTTTTCCTTAGTGTTCTGTTCATGGCAGGTATCCATTACATAAATGTTGGTTTATATATTTGGAAATAATGTTGGGAATATTATTTAGGGCTTGCCTTTCCAAAGGCAATACTAATAAAGGTTAGCCATAGTGCATTTTGTTAGACTTTGCTTGTAGGTTACTTCACACTTTGAGTCATTCTATGCCCTTGTCTGTCCTTATTTGTTTTTACTTTGGTATTTAACTAGGTACCTGGCTTGGTGACTTTAAAGAAGCTTCCCTGTGTTAGTTTTGCTGGTGTTGATAGTCTGGATGATGTTAAAAATCATACATACAATGAATTATTTGTGTCTGGAGGTTTCATTGTGTCTGATGAATCCATTTTAAATCCAGATGTTGTCACAGTTGGTAAGTTTATGCATTCTTTGGGCATGTAACTTTTTATAGATTTTTCTCAGTAGTAATTTATACTTTTTAATGTATTGTCCATTCAGCTAATCCCAGATAACTATACTTCCATCATTTACTTGAGCTTTTTACCACAAATTTCCCATTCTGTCTTTACAAATAATTTTTTTTAAGTTTTGTGTAAGGAAGGCTCCCTACACTTACTGCACTCTGATCACTTCTGTTTTATTATCACCATGTTATTTTTTTTTAAATTTATTATATTTTTAGAGAGAAGAGTAGGGAGAGAGGGAGAGAGACATCAATGTATGATTGCCTTTCACCTGCCCCCAGCTACGGATTTGGCTAGAGACCTGGCTTGCAACCAGGTTATGTGCCCTGGCTGGGGAATTGAACCAGCAACCTGTGGGTTCACAGGCCGGTGCCTTATCCACTGTGCCACCAGCCAGGGCCCATGTTCTTTTTTTATGTGATGTACTGTTCCTGGATCTAAAATATATATATAGATTTGTCTCTCTTAGAGGGGGGGAGGAAAAGAAAGAAAATATACATAGGAATGTAGGTGTTCCTACACTATCACCATACAGCTTCTTCCATAATAAAATTTGGTCAATTGCTATTTATTGAATTTAAAATTTAACTTAATTATTTCTAACAGAAAACCTTAAACAATTTTTGACCTTCCTGGAAGAACTTAGTACTCCAGAAGGAAAATGGCAATGGAAAGTCCACTGTAAATTTCAGAAAAAACTAAAGGAACTGGGCAGGTAAGATTTAAAAAATAACTATATAATGGTTGTTAATGTATTTTGTGTGTATGTTCACAAAATTTCCATATTTCTCTGTTTATAGATTATAGATGCTGTTCAATTTTCACAGATGTCGTTAGCCAGTCCTAAGGGAATGAGATACTAAACTATTTTAGCCTGGTTGCAAGTAATATTCTTGTTAGGTAGAAGTTTGCTTAAGTTCTAGTTATGTATATAAATAAAATTGGTTTAATCTTTGCTATTTGGGGGGTTTCGAATAAAAATGGAAGTCAGCTTTTTTTTTTTTTTTTTTAACTGAACTGTATGTCAGCTAGATCAGGCTCTCTGCCATTTGATGGCTACCTTAGGCAGCTAATTTAATAACATCACACATGGATTAATCTCAGTGTGATAAAGGAATTTATAATTAGGACATTCATTTATGTAAATAGGTGATTTTTTAACATGCCTGAAGTCACTTCTCAAAAAGTGTGAACCTTAAGAGTATCAATCACTTTGAGAGGCTCCGCAATTATGTCATCAGATGAGTTTGGGATACTATATTTTACTACTGGAGAGTCCATACATTGTATTCACACATTTAAGGATCTGAGAAACTCTAGTTAAGTAATCTTTTACTTTTTGTCAACCAGCATTTCCTAAACTTGGATCATAAGCAATTTCTTGTAATACCTGTTGACGTTCTATTGTACACACCTAGAGAAATTCAGGCTTAACTAATTTTAAAGCATTTAACTTGGGTAGTCATTTTTTAAATAACTTGTTCCATCTTCAAATCTTTATGTAACAGATAACAACACTGAGTCATAAAGTTGTAACTTGTACAAAGTTAGTACCATGGTCTTCCTGACAATAATAATTTCTTCCACTTGTCTTGTGCCTGGAAGCATAGAAATAGCTTAGAGCTATCTATTATTTGAAGGATTTATTAAATTTTGTCCATTTATACCCTTCATTAATGTTCTAAACTGGGGAAGCTAAAGAGAACTGGGATTTGTTACTTAGTAAGTAAACAACTGGTTGAGGTCTGTGCCTACACCTAATAGCTGGCTCTCAAGCTTTGCACCCAGAGAAAGCCCCTGAACTTAAAAGTGGTTTACACAATTCCTGCTATCCCTCTTTCTCCCAAGAACCCTTCCATCAGGCTTTGGGCTAAGCAATACTGTTGTCATTCATTGGTGCAAGTTAGAAATTATGGTTTTAATTTAGAACAAAAATTTTAGTAAATTTTAGAAATGCAGATCCAGATACTGAACTACTTATTTTCACAGATTGAATGCTAAAGCACTAAGTCTGCTGACACTTCTGAATGTCTATCAGAAGAAACATCTGGTTGAAATTTTGTCATACCACAACTGTGATTCACAGACTCGAAATGCTCCAGAATTAGACTGCCTTATTAGACTTCAGTCTCAGAACATACAGCAACGACACGTAGTCTTTTTAACAGGTAAGCAATGGTCTGAAGCTTTCTACTTTGAATATAGGAACGTGGATAAAAGGATTTTTTGTAGGGCTGCAGTGGGTATTGATTATTAAGCTATGATTCTGAAAAAGCAGTGGAAAGAATTTTGAGGAGGAATGGGAGCATCATCATTTGTCCATGTACATTTTCAAGTATTTTATACTCAAAACATTTTCTTTTTAATTTAGAAAAAAATACCCAGATGTTCTCCAGTTATCCAGATAATGGAATAGTAGTTGCATCTGCTGAAGCCTTTATGCAAAACTTTAAAAGTCTCGTGGGCTATCACAACTCAATCGCAGAAGAAAACCTTCCATTGCTCGGTGCTAATGAAAATCTTGAGTCACAGTCAGGTAACTTTTTAGTTAATTTTTATTTTCTTTAAGGCAGACAGAAAAAGAGGAATGGTTTTGCCATTTTCACATAATGAAACACTTATTTAAAAACCACTCACCTCAATTTAAACAGCTTCAGTGCAGGTGTTGTAAGGAATTTTATTCTTATACTTGGATACAGAAAATCTGCTCAATTGTTTTATTGTAGTGGACTGCATACTATAGAGTAGGCATTTTCTCTTTTGAGTATATGGTAAGCATTATTGGCTGCTCTGTCAGGAAAGGGGTTATTATATTTTTAAAAGACACCAGATATGGGGATTTGGCATTAGGGTACTAAATCTCCCCAGGCGTAAACTAATTAGTAGGGATAGCCATAGCTTTTGTGATACGGCCTCTGCTTTGGTTCCAGAGTTTATGTGAAATAAAAGATGTACTTTGTTTTTGAAGAAAAGCAGAGATCAAACATTTAATAGAGCTAACCAGTGTAGTAATCCAGTGAAGCTAGATGTCAGAATTTTTATTTTGTATTTGTCTTGTCAAATACTGAATTACCGTATAACTTTAGATGCTGTTTTGACATTAACCCCTTTGGAGCTGGGAGTTGGGATTTCCCAACATTAAACGTGAACACATTTCGCAGAAGCTTTTAGCATCGGATTATCTGGACATTCACACCTAGTGTGAGTGTTGTGACTAAGTGAACTTGTGGCAGAAGACCAAGCTTTAAGGGATTGTGGACTTGCAGACCCTGACGCATTATATTGTGTGAGTAGTGTATAATTTTAAAACTTAAATTGTGTATTTCAATAGAGGAGGACTTTTTGTTTTTTAAATGTAGCTCTTTTAGAAAACGATGAAAAGGATGAAGAGGATATGTCTCTGGATTCAGGAGATGAAATCTCACAAATAGAAGTATACAGCAGTTTTCGTTCAGAAATTTTGGCGAAAGAGACCAAAGGATCACGTGGAACAGATCAAAAAAAGAATATTCAAATTGAGTTGCAATCGTCTCTTGACGTGCAAAAAAGTTTATTAGAAGATAAGACTTATCAGATTGATTCTGAAGAGAGAGCTTTTATTGATGTAAGCTCCGAAGGACAGAACAGCAGTTTAGCTGAACAAGATTCATATAGCAACTTTCAGGTTTATCAAAGTCAATTAAGTATGTCCCATCACTGTAGTCATTTTAATGTTCTCACTCACCAGACATTTTTGGGAACACCATATGCCCTTTCATCAAGTCAGTCTCAAGAGACTGAAAATTATTTTTTATCTGCTTATACTGAAAGCTTGGGGAAGAAATGATTTTTCTAGGCCATATTTAAAAGATAATTATAGTAATGTTTTGTTTTGTTTTTTTAACCTAAGTTGTTACAGACTTTTTCTGTTTCTTTAAAGTGAATTAGCAATTTATATTTCATTCCCTAAACAAAAAGTTTCTGTCCTTTCTCAAATGTTTTTTTCTCTCCTATTTAAATCATGATGGCCTGTAACAGTTAAAGCATATGAAAATTGAAATAAATATATATATTTTTAACATATATTGTACTTGAATTATCTAATGTTGGCACTTTTTAAGTTTTACATTTGTATGTCACCTGTACTCGGCTTCAAATTGAAGTCTGTTTTATATATAAAACTAGATGTTTGCAAAAGGATAGTAGGTAGCAATGGCTTTGCTTTTCTTCCTCTAACGTTAGATACGAACTACTTTTGCTGAAATTATGTATCAGCTATTGTATTTATTTTCATTTAAGCTTTTGTATAGTGTTTTTACATAGGTATAAGCCAGTGATATTAATAAATAATAAGATTTTGGCTCAATACCTCAATATTTATCTAATAACACAGTTTCATTTAGATAATAAACTGTACATAAGACATAGGCCTCAATACCAGGCAGCATTATTTTTTTATTTTCAGGCTTACACGTTGCTAAAATTCTGATCAACCTGTTCTAGAGTACTTGATAATTACAACTTTCAACACTTGTGTGGCCCTTGATGTACCCAAATTCAATTTCATATTTCAAAAGATAAGTTTATTAAAGGCATAGAACAATTTGGAACAAACTCTTTACATTTTTAAACTGGTAATCTTAGAAAAGAAGTATATTTTTGAGGTGGTACGTACTTAAATGCTAAAAAAATGTTTAATTCACAGATAAAGTCTTAAACCACATCTATTGCCAATAACTGCCTCTCCATTTATTAATGCAAAAAAAAGTAATAAAAACAATTTGGAGAAAAGATAATTACCATGTGAGCCTAAACTAAATCTGGGTTATTTTAGTAAAGCTGGGATGTATTGAATCATACTTTCTTTTGGCATCTCAAAACAACTTCGAAGAGTTTCTACCCTTTTAAATCTTTTTATAGATCAAAATACATAAGTGGTATTTCAATTAACAGAGAATGTTCTTCCACACATTTATAGCTATTAGCAGATCAGAAACTCTAGACTGTGTTACGGTAAGTAGGAAAGTGTTTTTATAGGACTTAAATACCCAGATTGTGAAAGAGCAGAAACGTGTTTCTTATTACTACTAAAATTTTACAAAGGTGTCTGTTTTATTGTTGAAAAATTATATATATATACAGTATATACAGCATTTTACTACATAATGTACAATTTTTAAATTTTAAGTATTTAAAGAAATTATAGATTATTTGTAAAAATACAACTAAGCAATGAAACATTTTATAATTTGGAAGACAGGTCAAATGTGAAGGATTTGATTTTTCTACATTTAAAATGAACTAAAATTCTCTTCTTGATTGGCAGCTAAAGGCACGAGATTAGTTTCCAATTCCCTTTGCTTCTGGAGAAGGCCCTGAAATCATATTGACATATGTTAGTAAAGGTGTGCAGCAGACTTGCAAATTATTCCTGTTTTACATTTTATCCTATTAATCCAGAATTTAATTTTGAAAACATATATTAATATTTGGTTAGAGCTTGTTTTGTCTTGTTCAATTTTGACTACTCAAAAAATTCAGTAATTCTCACACTAGACTTGTATAGCTATTAGAATATTTGTAAGATTGTATTTTTAGCACAGAAACAACTCAGGATGACTTTGCTTAAAACCAAGTCCACATAATTATGAGGCTGAGTTCACCTTTTCCTGTCTGCCAAATGCTCTAGTGTTTATCTTGCCTGCACTAATACTAGTGGCTAATACAAGGCCCTGCTGAATTAATATGTGGGAGAATATGTACATCGTAGCCCTTCCTCAACCTTATCTCCAGAAAGCTAGACGTTTAGAGGTTAAAAAAAATCTTTAGTGTGTGAATTACCAAACTTGAGTAACAGAACTCAATCTATATGTAATCAAACCTACCAGTTATAAAACTAAGGACACTTTCCTTTATAATCCTGTGTTAGTGAGGTGATTTTCTAGCCCTATAGACAGAATTGGTAAGCAGCACTTAACTCACCAACTTGAAATCCAAGATACACTGGTAAATGACTGTGGAAAAGACATTTCTAAAATGGTAGTGTTTTCCCCAAATGCAAGGACACTAATCAAAACTGCCAAAAAATTTTGCAAGTCACTATTTTTGGCCCAGATGTAGGTTTTTTAAAACCAGCTGATGGAGAAAAGTTACAGCCTTAAGTAGTGAACTTTATTTTTACCTAAGATGAGAAGTCACAATAATTGGTCTGGGATAAAAAGCAGTCTGGTGGGTAAGGTTATATGTGTAATTTCATACTGAATTATTACTTGGGACTTGTGTCAATGTTCTGTTCTGAACACTGCCAACACATTCGTTTTTTAAAAATGCGAACTGCATTACTAAAAATCTATTATAGATTAATTGTATATTTATTTCCTGCCTTGGTTTTAGGGCCTTACTGATATTTTACCGTTCAAATGTATGCATTTTTCATTCAATAAAATTGTATTAATATTTGCATTGTCCCGTGGTTTCATGCTAGAAATTCTTAGGGATGGCAATGTGAAGCAAACTGAAAGTCATGTGTTATATCTAGTCAAGGGCGGGGCAAAAGTAGGATTATAGTTGTTTCTATGGAAAATAACACTAATTAATAAGTAATACAAGAATAAACCATTTCATGTACTCAGAACTGTAAACTCACTTTTGCCCCATCCTGTAGATGTTGATTTTTTTTTTTTTTTTTTTTACTGGGACATAGTAAAGTCACAAACCATGTTACCAACCACACAACCAGAGAACAGGCACGTTCTCACTTTGTTTAAAAAAAAAAAGTTCATACCTTTCTCAGTTCTGATAGTCCCTTTAGGATTGCTTGCTGTCGATCCCTATTTCTCACCAGGTTAGGATTAAGAAGTGGGTCCCTGACATAGTCAGATTCGAACAGCTGTCTTTGTTCTTGGTCACAGTCTAAAGCCAGATGAAAATGACAAAAATCAAACACATTCCTAACAATATGATATAGCCCTATACTACAGTATAATAAGTTTATTAACTAATCCTTAGAAAGCACCACATAAAATTTAATAGTCAGAAAATGAGTAGTGGGCCCCCAAATTTTGACAAACCTTGTTATGACACTTGCTAGAACTAGGACCAGAATACTAATTTGGATTTTGAATTTATGATTAGAGGGACAGAATACTTACTTTGCAGATTTTGGTACTGAGGACCCTGGGTTATAGGCCTAGACAATGGTGCATCTGGATCAAGGTAATAGATCTCGCTGGTTCGAACATAGGGAACAAAATGAGATGGTTCAGAAATCCAATGTGGCAATTCCATTTGACTGCCTCCTGAGACAAGATCCTCTTGTTCATAATTACTGATTTTTAGTGTCTGAGTTTGTTGTGTTCTGTTTTTCACTACAGGTGCTGGTGGTGACTGAGACCTATATTTTTCAAAAAAAAAAAAAAAAGTAAATAGGGACTAATGAAAAATATCTTTTCTTGAATCACGTTTCAACTTATCCTAAATATGCTTGTAATACCTTTAGAAACAGAATAGCATTAATCTGAGTTTTTTACTAGTACTTGCATGCAGCACGTCATAAACTAATAAATGTACTTATCTGGCTAAAATTTGCTGCTAAAGCCACATTCTGAGATAAATATGAATCAGCTACTTCTTGAATAAAGAGAAAATAAAAATTCTAACAGTTCTAAATCTCCCGTTGGTTAAATGAATTTCTCATCTGTACCAATCCTTTCTTCCCACCCACCCTCCAATCCAAGCAGAATTGCTTAAGAGTGGCCTGCTGTCATACCTGAAGAATCAAAATTGTTTTAAGTTGGGAGATAACAGAAAACATCACCCACATTCCTGCCTAGAATGCCTAGCCCACTTTAGCCTTCATAATCTAGGTAATTTTAAATGCCAGCCATCCTTTCCCTTAAACTGCTATTCCTCACCTGGAAGGCATACCCCTTCCTGTTTTCTGTCTTCATATATATACACATACGAGGTCTGTTCCAAAAGTATCAAGGGCAAGCTTTTAATTATGCCACATTGGCTCAATACTTTTGGGACAGGCCTTGTACACATGCTTGAGCTCACCTATATTTTGAGCAAATACTTTTATAAAGCACTAAGTAGCTATGGAATTAATCTATCAATACATACCTTTCTTTGCTGAAAGAATTAATTTTCAGAGGTTCTTCTTCCTAAAAGATGGATAAATGCAGAAAAGGATAATAGTATTTCCAGTATGTTCCCACAAACACATCTAATGGCTGTTAGAAAAAAAATCTGAGGGTAATATTTGAATAAAAGATATTAGATATTGGTAATTATTTTTCCTGAGTCAGAACCAATCCATTAATTCCTGATCTTATAAATTATCCTCTGTCTAGCTGGATCATAAGTTCTGAAAAGGTGTTTGAATACAGAATAGCATTAATCCACACCAGGTTTAAGGGTCAACTTTTTATATAAAGGACCAGATAGTAAACACTTAGCTTTGTGTGCCACATGGTCTCTGCTGCAATAACTATAAACTCAACAAGCTACTGTGTCAAGCCAGCCAAAGATACACATAAAAAGAATGAGTCTGTCTGTATATTTGTAAAACTTGATTTACAAAAGCAGGCATCAGGGCAGATTTGTCCATGGGCCATAGTTTGCCAGCTGCTGGTGTTAAGTATAGCACATTTCAGACAAAGGACAGCCTTGTGAAAACATGCATATGGCCAACCTTTTAATTTAGAAACAATATATACTTTATTTAAGACAGAAGAGCTTTACCTCCTTTTTGACTAGATGCCACCTGAACTTTGGCTCAGTTTTCTGATGAGATGAATGAACTGGTGAAGTTCCCCTATCTTGAGAGAAGTTTCCAGGATTCTTTCTTTCTACCAAATGAAGCAATTCCATTTGCCTTCGTATTTTTTTTTCTTCTCTCTGCTTTTGAAGCTGTTTAGGGTACTTTTCTGATGTTGGAATATACCCTTTGAGTGGCTTATTTATATTCCAATCCAGCCTTTTAGGACATTTCTTCCTCTGCTTTGTTTGTTTGTCTATACTTGTAAACTGATTGCATTGGTTATTACACAAACTGTTTTCTTTTTCTAAATTGGCTTCTTTATTGTGACTTCTTAGTTCTTGTTTATTTTCCTTAGTGTTCAGCTGTTTATTAAATTCTGCAGGTATCTCAGGAGATAAACAATTTATAATTTCTCTCTCTGTGTCTGATCCATAGTGTGATTCTGCACTGGTGAATATTTCAGTATTTAAGTCATCTAAAAGGGGGGGAAAAAAGCTTCATATGATTTTTAAAATGGTGGTTAAAGTATATCTAACCGATCTTTCTATTTTAACCATCTTTCAAAGATAATTGTTTTATTAGTTACTGACCTCTAAAATGAATTTTATAGCCATTAAATACTTCCCAATTCCTCCCTCCCTCAAAGCCCCTGGAAACACCCATTCTACTGTGTTTCTACAAATTTGACTTAAGTACATCATATAAGTAAAGTCACACAGTGTTTGTCTTTTTGTGACTGGCTGGCTACTTTCACTTAGCATGATGTCCATAAGAGTTCACGTTGTAGAATGTGTTAGAACTCCCTCACTTTTTAAGGCTAAATAATACACCATTGTATGTATATCCACATTTGTTTATCCATTCATCTGTCATGGGACACTTGGGTTGCTTTCACCTTTACACACGTGGGTGTCCAAATATTTCTTCAAGATCTTACTTTTCAGTTCTTTCAGGTATATATACAGAAGCAGAATTCCTAGCTCAAATGGTAATTGCTATTTTGTACAGTGGCTGCTCTATTTTACAATCCAGTACTGCACAAGGGTTCTAATTTCTCCAAATCCCCCATTAAACAATGTTTAAATGTATGAAGTCAGTGGCATCAAGAATACCCACACTGCCGTACCCTTTCACCCATCCCAAACAGAAAACCTACACCCCTAAGCTGAATCTCCCATTCCATACTCTCTCCCAACCCCAACAATCTCCACTCTGCTTTCCATCTCTGAATTTGTTCATTCCACCCTAGATTCCTCACACAAGTGGATCATCTATGCTTTAGTACATATCAGAACTTCAGGTGATTCATTTGTAGCATCAAGCAATATACGAGTAGATCATTTTTTAAACAAAACTGTTCACAGCATGATCTGGGCTTTGACTTGAATATACAAACACTATATACCATCCTGTATAGCTAAGTATACTTCCAAGAAAAACTTTAATTTACATTTTTCCTATCAATGGTAACTGACAAAAACTTTTCATCAAAAGGAATGTAAAAAACAATATATGAGATGTGAAGTTTAAATTTAAATTTGGTTTAAATTTAACAACGTATGTATTTAATATAAAAGGATCTGCAAGGCCTCCTTTAGTTGTTTTCCCTCCAGAGGCATTGGGAAGATGTCTTCGTAACTCTCCTTGGAACCAAATTTTTAGGGAAATGTTGCTATTGATAAAAAGTAATGTTGCATTTCATGTTCTTTTAAGTCCATATCTCACATACCATTATCCTGTGCTTGCAGATCATCCCTGAATTACATAAAACCTTTTCCTTTTTCCATTGTAAAAAAGCTAAATTTCACCACTCAAGGACATGTGAAATATCCTTTAGTGATGTGCTCGGCTGGCACAGCTGTGTAACCAACTGAACAACCACCTTGCAAACACTTTCTTTCACTAATGATTAAAATTTTATATTTATAATAACAGGTGGAGGTCTGAGATGCACATTAAAAAAAAAATAGCCCAGGGGGACAGAGGGGAGCAAAAAGGGGATGGATGTAATACAACAACAATAAAATTTAAAAAAAAAAAAAAAAAAAAAAAAAAAAAAAAAAAAAAAAAAAAAAAAAAAAAAAAAAAAAAAAAAAAAAAAAAAAAAAAAAAAAAAAAAAAAAAAAAAAAAAAAAAAAAAAAAAATAGCCCAGTTATTGCTCTCTTATCTTAGATACTTACTAGGGGTGTGATTCCAGGCTGGAGTTGCTCCAAGACTAATCCCTAGTAAGGCTGCTCAGCCTGCATCATTCTCTTCCTGAGTATCTTCTTTTTCCACTCTAGATGCATCTGACACCTTTCTCTATCCTGCTCTCTGCTGCCCTGGCAGGTTGACTGGTTATGAACCACATTAATGGGTTCCTGGGTCTTCTGGCTTCTGCTTCAGTCAAGAGGGTTCACAAGGCAGATTAGAGAGAGAGAAAAGTGAAGTCAAGGTATTTATTCCACTGGCTCATTTCCTATGGCTTCACCTCAGGTTGACTCTGTCCCTTCATCAAAGGGCCCTTTCTAAATAATCTTGAATAATTTGATTTTGGGACCCTGAATGATTAAATTTTATTTACAGGGTATGTGTGATCAATTGGCAAAATTTTAGTATAATAAACAACATACCACAAAAGTGTCATATTTTGAAACAAACTTATTCTTATATGTAAATACATAAACATGAGTCATTATTTTTGAAACAGACTCGATTTGCTTTGGAATCTTGAGCACACTTTAACTCTTCTTTATCCATGGACATCATCATGTTTTCAGTCTTAACTTTAACAGCCACTTTATTGCAATGAGGTTATTAACTTCTCTCTCACAAATGCTCCATACATAATAGTCAAAAGGATTTGCATCTGGTGAACTAGGCAGCCATTTCCTTTGATCAGAATTCAGGAACATTGACACTGAAAAGTTCTTGCACCTTTTTGGTGTTCTGTGCTGGTGCACCATCTTGTTGGAAGATAAAAGGACGTCCATTTGCCACCTGCTTCATCCACGATGCAACTACTTTTCTCAACACATCAAGGTAAACATCAGCAGTCACTATCATCACTGTAGCAGAAAATTTCGTTTTCATGACTATTGGGACTTCATTTAGATTTTCACAGAGCTACCTGGTGTGTCTTCTGTTGACTATTTGGTCCTACTGAAAATTCTCTGTGTTGGAGAAGAAATTCAGAGGGCTTTTTCCTTTGGGATTATTCCCTTTTGTTAGCAGTTTCCTTGCTTTTTCAAAGCACTTTTCCTTTGTCTGCTGTGCCTTAAACTGGCCTCTTCTAAGAACACATGATCTGTATCTTATATCTTCAACAATAATCATGCAACCACTGCATGTGACACCTGCAGTTCTCCTGCTATGGAGCACATTGACTTTCACTGATAATCTCTTGGATTCTGTGTACAATATCTGGACTTGTGTGATCCTTGCATACCTTATGGGTTTTCCTTGTTGGTGTGGTGACATCACAATCAGCATCATACACCTTCATGTTGTCAACTGTACATAAAGAGATGTTACTGAAGTCTGCAATTTCCTTAGTAGTTTGCCCTGCACGCAGTCTAGAAATTATGGTTGCTCCAACGTTGTAGTCCTTCAACATGAAGGTTGCTCTCAGAACTTACTACTTTATATCTGAAACAATGATGTTAAATCATAACCTCAGAAGCGTAGTTTTTAAAAATAAGTATGTGAAATAAGGAGATGCAAAGTTATTGCCACTTTATCGCACACACCCTGTATAGCTACTCATTGTTTATATACATAATTTTACTGCCTTAAAGACTTAGTTTCACTTTCCCTTAACTGGTGTGAGAATTTATATAATTTGGCTATATATGTGAGCATGGGGAAGGGACTGAACCAGATTCTTCAGGCTTAAGAGCCAACTATCAAAAAAATCAAGAGCTCATTAAGCAGAAAAATTTCAGATAAGTAGGCTGCATAGGCAAATTGCTTTACCACACTTCCCTTTTCAAGGTTCTTTTCTACTTTTCTGTCAAATAATGTGGGAATTGATGACCTGAAGTGAAGTCTAAAATTAACTAGCAGAAAATAGTACTGTATTTCTTTTAACAAATTTTTGATTTGGGGCTCTCTACAATTCCAGAGTGGCTTTTTATATTTCTAGAAGACTATAATATCCTAACTTATAACCAGTCAAAATGATTTTTGTCTTTTTTGGAGTTACTGACAGGAGGCTGCATTGGTAATTAAAAAGTAAAGCTTTCCAGTTCAAGGCTGGTGTCCTAAGATCCTTAA
Organism: Noctilio leporinus; assembly: GCA_004026585.1. Lineage (NCBI taxonomy): Eukaryota > Metazoa > Chordata > Mammalia > Chiroptera > Noctilionidae > Noctilio > Noctilio leporinus. The sequence goes on along the minus strand of PVIW01007039.1, from coordinate 29,359 downwards.
ATTCATCTCCTCCCATGGACACATAGAATCTACAGCAAAATATGGGACAATTTCCTCTGAAAAAAATCCTAAAAACTGTCCCAGTGACTCCTACATATCAGGCAAGTGAGGAAGAGACCCATTAAGGCCACTAAGAGAGGCTGAGACACAATAAAGCCATAAACCCTCCCCTCGGCATGACAATCCATGAATCAGGACAGAATTCAAAACCCTGAGCTTTCCTTGAGGAACAAACTGCTTATACACCATATCTTTTAAGACCTGCACTTCTGAGATGAATTTCCAAAACATCTAACTTTGAAAATCAACAGTGCTTGTAAACATGAAACCCACAAAGGCTCACACATGATTTCACTTGCCCCATGGCCCAAGGCAGAGGCAGACAATTGTGACTTTAGCTGAAAGAGGCTGATTTCATTTTATTCAAGTGCTGGCCTGAGGGGAAGGCATCTAACTTAACACTCACCTAGGTGCCTGCTGGGATCCCCTCCTGAAGAGTGCCAGCTGGCTGGTGACTTTGTTTTTAACTCAGAGCAGGTTCCCCCATCCTAGGCAAGTGTCAGTTTTTTGCTCCCCCTCTGCTGTCTGGTTCCAGATGGTATGTGCCATGTTCATACTCCCCCTATGTCCCATTCCAGAGTGCCAGTATTTCCTGGAAAGCAACTGTAACATGTATCTAGTGTCCAACTTTTTTGTGGCCACTGCCAGAGGAACGCTGCTTGATGGCCTGGCTCTGGAGGCCTTGAGGATTGAATTCCTGGGTCCCATGAGACTGTAACAGTTGGGGACACAGTTCTACTACCCCATTCTCTGAGTTGTTACCACAAGTGAGAGGGGTATCACAATCATAGAAGTCCCCCTGAAGAGAAACGGGTCTGAGCTCTAGCCTGGTTGGGGAATGGGGGGTGGGGTGGGCAAAAAGTGATTAAGAAGCACAAACTTATAGTTAAAAAATAAGTCACAGAGATGTAATGTAAAGCACAGGGAATACGGTCAATAATATTTCAATAACTGTACAGTGATAGATACTAGACTTCCTGTGGTGATCACTTTGTAAGGTATATAAATGTCAAATCACTCTTTCTACAAATGAAACTAACAAAGTATTGTATGTCAACTATAATTAAACTACTAACTACATTCCAGAATTAAATTTAAAAAATAAAACATGAAATGTGGAGAGTAAAAATGTAACTTAACATGCTTCGAAACTTAAGATGTTACCAACTTAAAAATCAACTATTGTTATCAGTTGTTATATGTAAGCTTCATGGGAACCACAAAGCAAAAACCCACAGGAGAAAGGAAAAAGAATCTAAGCACACCACTGAAGAAATCTTCAAAACACAAAAGAAGAGAGTAAGAGAAGAAAGGACTAGACAGAAACTACAAAACAACCAGAAAACAATAAAACGGCAATAAATACATACCTATCAACAAGCCATTTTAAATGTAAATAGAATAACTCTCCAATCAAAAGACCAAGAATGACTAAGCTAAGCCACAAAATTAAGACCCATCCATAGCAATCCCCTATTATCTGAGACGGGTATGTTCCAAGATCCCCAGTGGATGCTGGAAACCACAGGTACTATTAAACCCTAGGCGTGGTTTTTTTCCCCATATACACACTTTATGGCTTCTCCTTGGCACATACCATTTGTGAACATCACTATTCTTGTGCTTTTGGACTATTACCTGAACACAAGCACTGTGATACTGTGACAGTTGATCTGATAATGAAGTGATTGATATGGAGGTAGCATGTACAGGGATGATTTGCTGGGCAAAAGGATAATTCATGCCCTAGGAGGGACAGGACAAGTTTTTATCATGCCACTCAGAATGGCATGCAATATAAAACTTATTAATTGCTTCTTTCTGGTATTTTCCATTTAAAATTTCCATGGTCAATCGAAGTTAACTAAAACCATGTAAAGTGAACCTGTGAATAAGGGAGGGCTACAAGAGACCCACTCACTTCAGATATAAGGACACACACAAAATAAAAGTGAAAGGTTGATAAAAGAAGGACATTACATAATGATAAAGAGGCCAATCCAACAAGAGGATGCAACATTTGTAAATATTTATGAACTCAACATAAGAGCACCTAAACATATGGAGCAAGTATTAAGACATTAAGGGACAAACAGCAATGTAATAATAGTAGATGTTAATAACCCACTTACGTCAATGGATAGAGAGCCACATAGAAAGTTGACAGGAAAGCACTGACCTTACATGGATTGTTAGACCAGGTGGAATTCACAGATACATACAAAACATCCCATCCAAATGCAAGAGAATGAACATTTTTTTCAAATGCATACAGAATATTATCTAGGATCACGTGTAAAGCCACAAAACAAGTCTTAATAAACTTACGAAGACTGAAATCGTACCAAAAATTTTTTTCAACTGTAGTTGGTATCAAACTAAAAATAAATTACAAAAAAATGGAAAATTTGCAAATATGTGGATATTAAATAACATGCTACTCAACCAACGGTTCAAAGAAGAAATCAAGAGAATTTCAAAAAATACCGAGACAAATTAAAATACAACATACAAAAACTTATGGAATGCAGTGAAAGCAGTTCTATGGGGAAAGTTCATCATGATAAATGCCTACATGAAGAAACAAGAAAAATTTCAAAGAAACAACCTACTTATACCCCAAGAAACTGGAAAAAATAATAAATGAAAACCAAAGTTACTAGTAGGAAATAAAAAACACAGCATAAATAAACAAAATAGAAACCAAAAAGACAATAGGATAAAAATAATGAAACTAAGAGCTGGTTCTTTGAAAAGATAAAATTGACAAACCTTCATCTATACTCACCAAGAATAAAAAAGAAAGGACTCAAATAAATAACATCAGAAACGAAAGAGATGTTACAACTGATACCACAGAAATAGAAGGATCATGAGAATACTGTACTATGAGCAATTACATACCAAAAGATTTGAGAACCCATAACAAATAAATTCTAGAAACATACAACCTACCAAGACCAAATTATGAAGAAAAAGAAAATTTAAAAACAAACATTATTAGTAAGGCAAATCAGTCATCAAAAGCCACCCAACAAAAGTTCATAGCCAGATAGCTTCACTAGTAAATTCTCCCAAATAAAGAATTATTACCAATCCTTTTACAAAAAATTAAGAGGAGGGAATGCTTCTAAATTGGTTTTAGGAGGCCAGCATTAACTTGAGACCAAAACCAGATATATCTGCCACAAGGAAGTAAAATTACAAACCGATATCACTCATGAACACATATGTAAAAAGTCCCAAAAAATATTAACAAATTCAATAATACATCAAAAGGATTATATACACTATGATCAAGTGCAATTTATTTCAGGGATAAAAGGGTGACTCTATACACACATATCCATCAATGACATACACCACATTAAAAAAAATGAATAAACATCATGTGATCATCTCAATAGATGCAGAGAGTCATCTATTTGACAAATTCAACATCCATTCACTACTAAAAATCTCTTAACAAAGTGGCATAGAGGCAACTGTACCTCAACATAATAAAGGCCACCTATGAAAAGTCCAGCTAACACACTCAATGGTGAAAAGTTGAATGCTTTTCCTAAGATCAGAAACAATACAAGGATGCCCAGGCTCACCACTTGTATTCAACACAATAATGGGAGTCCTAGTCAGAGCAAGAGAGAAATGAAGGGAATCCAAATAGAAAACCCTCAATACTCCATCAAAAACAAAAAAGCTGTTAGAACAAATGAATTCGTGAAAGTTGCGGAATACAAAGTTAATACACAAAACTGTTGCAGTTCTAGATACTAATAAACTATCAGAGAAATTAAGAAAATAATCCTATTTACAACTGCATCAAAAACACTAGGAATAAATTTAATCAAGGAGGTAAAATACCTATACATTGAAAACTATAAGACATTAATGGAAAATAAAATTCAAGAAAATGTAAATGAAAATTATTCCATGTTTCCAGATTAGAAGAATTAATATTGTTAAAATATCTATACTACCCAAACTACCAAACTGATCCACAGATTCAATGAAATCCTGTCAAAATCCCAGTGGCATTTTTCACAAAATAGGAGAAACAATCATAAAATTTGTATGAAACCACAGAAGACTCTGAACAGCCAAAGCAATCTTAAAGAAAAACAAAGCTCGAGGTAACACACGCCCTGATTTCAAACTATGCTACAAAGCAATAGTAATCTATCAGTATGGTATTGATGTAAAAGCAAACACACAGATAAATAAAGTGGAATAGCCCAGATATAAACCCACCCATATATGGTCAATTGTTTATAATATATTAACCAAGATTATACAATGAGGAAAGGCCAGTCTCTTCAATATTTTATGCTGTGAAAAATGGACAGCCAAATTCAAAGAAATAAAACTGGACCAGTATCTAATATCATACAAAGAAATTAAATCTAAATTGATTAAAGGCTCGATTATAAGATTTCAGATTAACATCACCATAAAACTCCTAGACAGCACAGGTAGTAAACTCTTTGACATCAGTCATGGAGATTGTTTTTGGATCTGATACCAAAAGCAAAAGAAAAGTAAACAACTGGGACTTCATCAAACTATAAAGCTTCTACACAGGAAAGGAAACCACCAATAAAGTGAAAAGGCAACATACTGAGTGGAAGAAGAATATTAGAAATGACAAGAATTCATACAACACACAGTGAAAAAAACCCCTATAATCTCATGAAAAATGGGAAGAAAATTTAAACTAGCACTTTTCCACAGCTGACATACAGATGGCCAACACGTACACAAAAAGATGTTAACATCACTAATCATCAGGAAAGTACAAATAAAAACCACAATGAGATATCACCGTATATCTGTTAGAATGTCTATTATCAAAAAGCCAAGAAATAGGGTTGAAAAAGATGTGGAAAAGAGAACCCTTGTGCACTGTTGATGGGAATGCAGACTGGTGCAGCCACTGTGGAAAGCAGTATGAAGATAGCTCAAAAAATTGAAAAATGGAACTGCCTTTTAACCCAGTGATCCCACTTCTGGGAATGTATCTGAAGGAACCCAAACACTAACTCAAATATGCAGCATTATTTATAATAGCATGGAAGCAACTTAAATGTCCATGAATAAATGAATAGGTAAAGAAATTCAATATATATGTACATATATGAATACATATAGAAATATATGATACACACAACAGAATATTATTCAGCCATTAAAAATGTCAACATTTGAGTCAACAAGGAAGGACCCAGAGGGCATGAATGCTAAGAGAAAAACAAATACCATATATTCTCACTCATATGTGACATCTTAAAAAAAAACAAAGCAAGCTCAGATACAGAAAACAGATGGGTGTGATAGGGGAAATGAGTGAAATCAGTGAAGGCGGTTCAAAAGGAACAAACTACCAGTTATAAAATAAGACATAGGGACATAATGTACAGCATGGTTGTTACTAGTAGATAAGCCCATACTCTCGGCCTGTCTCTTCTCAGTGAGCCAAGGCGCTTGACACTTGACACACTGTGCCAGCTACAGGGAGAAGCGGGTGCCCCTCTGTGAGTCGGGTGCTGCGTCTAGAGGCTCAGCTGACTGTAGCGTCTAGGCTGTGACTATTTGGCCCAGCGGTGGCAGGAACCCTGGTGGACACCTCCCCGACTCGCCCACCCCCCGCCGCCCAGTAGGAGGGGCGGTCAGTGGGCCCAGCTGCAGCAAAGCATCAGGCTAGGAAATGGCAGAGCCACCTCAGCAAGGCCTGAGGTTTCATGGTCAAGGAAGCCTGGCAGTCTCTGATGCGTTGGAGTCAGGGGAGTCCCCTCACCAGCTGGGAAGACACGGCAGGGGAAGGTTCTTATAGTGAACATACTGATAGATGGAATTATGATCCATGGCTTCCAGGAAGGAGCCTCACTCTCTTGCTGACCTGGTGAAGCATTTACCAGTATATTCCTGTGTTGTCTCATCCGGGACCATGCAACCTTTCGGCCCTAGCAGCAGCATGGCCATGACCACACTAGCTCCGCACACAGCCTCCTGGAGGGAGCCTGATGCCGGACAGCATCTAGGAATAAGCTAAGATACTTGGATGATCACTTAGCAGATGCCTGCAGGCTCCAGAGGATGAGACCTTAAAATGGAGATGAACTTTGGGTGCTGCCCTTTGTTCTGGTCTTGCTGAGGATGGGTTTCTTAGAGATGAGCTAGGAGACAGGGAGTCCCCCATTCTCCAAGATGGCACAGCATACAAATTAAACCTCTCCTTTTGCATCAGCACCCCATCAAGAGTTGGGCTTTTGTGCCAGCACAGCTGAACCTCCCTTTTTTTTGTTCAGTAACACGGTGACTGTACCTGACCTTTGAACAATGTGAAGGTTAGGGGTACCATTCTTCAGCACAACTGAAAATCCACACATAACTATTGGCCCTCCACATTCACAGATTCCCAATTGTAAACTGATCCTTGAACAACGGGTTTGCACTGCATAGGTCAACTTAACTACACAGGTCAATTAAAAAAAAACAAAACACATATAATTAGACCAGTGCGCTTCACACTGTATTCCCTGGCCTGGTGGCTCAGTTGGCTGGAGCACTGTCTCATACAACAAAAAGCTGTGGGCTCAAACCCTGACAGGGCACATACCTAGGTTGCGGGTTCTATTTCCGGTCAGAGCACATACAAGAAGCAACCAACCAATGTTTCTCCCTCACATGGATGTTTTTTTCTCTCTCTCTCTCTCAAATCAATTAAATCAGGTGAAGTTAAGAAGAAAAATACTGTACTGAGTACCTATAAGCTGGTAAGACAGTAAATCTTAAAAGTTCTCATCAAAAGAAAAAAATTTTGTAACTGCATGGTGATAAATGTTAACTAGACTTCTCATGGTAATCACTTTGAAATATACAAATATTAAATCATGATGTTGTATACCTGAAACTAATGTTACATGTCAGTTATATCTCAAATGAAAAAAATGAAAAGGTAAAGAGATTGCCTGGAAGGAGTTTAAAAAAAGCAAAAGATTTCCTAGACAGTGGAGGCCTGAAAAACTTCATAGTAAGCATAAAAACTTGTAGAGAACCGCTTTGTGTGGGAAACGGGAAGAAGGCGGCAGACATGATCCGAAGTCTTCAAAGAGGTGTTTCCATGGGAAAAATCAGGCCTAGAATCAAAATGTAAATCTTGAAGCCTTCTCTGCTTTGAGCATGTCCTGATCCTAATAAATGGATGTTTGAGATAAGGCTGGAATGAACCCCTGAACTATGTTTTATCAATGCTCTGGCACCAGCAAGTCTGACCATCCTTGACCGGATACTGATCTCTGTGTTTTATATCTTATCCTCCCTAAACATTGGATGTTTTATGGCAAATACCTGCACCCTTCTTTTTTTTGCATGTATTTGCCCCAATAAAAGCTATGCTGGGAAAGGGGACTGTGCGCACTCCCCACTAGAGAGAGTGGCCACCCCTTCTCTCCCCAGGAACTTCAAGTCCAGGTTAGTTTGTTCAATCTGCAATCAGGGGGCTCTGTGGGTCAGAGATCCCCCATAAAGACCTATGAAAGTGGTACCCAATATGGATATTGCCTTATTACCTATGTAAAAATTTTAAATGAGCATATAAAAATATGCTCAACATCTTTAGTCACCGGGGAAATGCAAATCAAAGCACAATGAGAAACTACTATACAACCAGAAGAATTATAATTGTGAATGAGTATAGAGTATAAGATGATACAGATGCTTTGGGAAACAGTTTGTTAGTTCCTCTAAATGCTAATTAAACATAAGTTACTATATGGTTTAGCAACACTACTCATCTCTTCCAAGAGACCTGAAAATTTATGCCTATAACTTGCACATGAATTTTCATTAACAGCATACTCATAATAACCCAAAAGTAGAAGTAACCCAAATGCACATTAAATGATGAAGTAAGAAACAAATTGTTGGATATCCATAGAATGAATTATTATTCGGTGATAAAAATTACTAATATATGCTACATGGATGAACATTATGCCAAGTTAAAAAAAATCCAGGCAAAAGACCACACATTAGGTATGATTCCAATTATATGAAATGTCTGGAATAGGCAAATCTAGAGACAGAAAATACGTCAGTGGTTGCCTAGGAATGGAGAGGAGGGAGGAAATGGAGAGAAACTGTTGATAGGTACTGGATTTCTTTTAGGAATGATAAAAATGTTCTACAATTCATTGTAATGATGGCTGTACAACTCTGAATATAAAAACTAAACTGAACTCTTAAAAATAATACTGAGTTGTAAAAAGTTAATTTTATATTATGTGAATTATACTTTAAGAAAGTTGTTACAGAGAACTAAAAAATCAAGACTTTTAATTCTTGAATTAAAATTCAATCCCTTTACTTTTTTTTTTTAATTTTATTGTTGTTGCATTACATCCATCCCCTTTTTGCTCCCCTCCCTTTACTTTTTAACTTACTGAAAATCTTTTACTTTTTAAACTTTCAACTAATTGAACTTAATTCCAATTCTGACTGTAATTTTAAGTAAATTTTAAACCAAATAATTTCTAAACAGGTACCTGTTTGCACTGCAGTATCTTTCTTAGGAGAGTTCATAGAACTAATACATGTATTTTTTTTACCACTGACTTCATCCAAGCCATGTCTTGAATTTGAAATGTTGTTAGTAGACTCATTGAATTCCACTTGTAGTGTATCACCTGGCCAGAGAAAGAAATAAATCTGTTAAAATGACAGTTGAGGAATAGTAACAGAAATTATGAGTAGCAGCAACTAAATATGAACAAGACTCTGTTAACCCATCAATATAAACAATGCAAAAAATTTAGATGGGCTAACCTAACATTTCTTATGAAAAATTACCTGCATTCTATTCTTACCCCTTATTGAATACAGGGAGACCATTTAATAGCTGTCTCCAGGAAAACGGGTACAAAATACTCATTTTACCTATTATGAGCAAAATAAGAATATTTTGTGAAAAGATACTGAGAAGTGCAATACTGTTTAGGTTGTACTCCTAAAGCAATCTCCCCACCAATCCCAAAATGCATTATAAAGATACATTATTATAAGGTCTAAAATATTTAGTTAATGGGTGTGTTAAAGATAGTAAAAAGCCAATTATTTAAAATCAACTACAAAACATACTATAATTAAATTCTAGTTAAATACTTACCACCAAGATTTTGAATCAATCTGGAAGTGTCATGTCCCTTTTGAGCCAATTCTCGAATTCTCTGTTCTTGTTTTAGTCTCTGTGCCAGCTCCTGTGCTCTCTGCATCGTCTGGAACAGTTCATTTGTCTTGAGAGTTATAATTTCCTATCAATAATAAAGTGCAAAAACTTATTAAATTAATTATCAAACACATACAAACTTAACTATTCTCAGTATTTTCTAAGCTCCCCTGTGCCAGACAGTATTAAATATACTGGGATAGAAGAGTTAACAGGGCAAATTCCATCCCCTTTGAAGCTTATGTTTTAACATCTTTTTTTAAAAGCCATGTCAGTCTTTTGTAATTTTAGCCACTCTGGTAGATATAAAATGGCATTTCATTGTGGTTTTCATTTACATTTCACTGGTAACTAATCAGATTGAGCTTCTTAAATATTGACTGTTTTTCTTTTGTAAAGTTGTCAGGTACCTGTTCCAGTTTTTTGCTTTTATTAGGTTTCTTTTTGTTGTTGATTTATAGTATTTTAATTTCTAAAATAATTTTTTATGTTTCAATGATAGAGTGATTACACATTTATATAACTTACAAAGTGATCATCCCAATAAGACTAGAACCCATCTGATGCTATACAGTTATAATATTATTGACCATTATCCCTATGCTGTACTTTACATCCCTGTGACTGTTTCTCTAACTGGCAGTTTGCACATTTTAATCTCTTCCACTTTTCACCCAACCCTCCCCCATCTGACAAGTCATCAAAATGCTCTCTGTATCTGTGAGTCTCTTTCTGTTCATTTATTTTTTTCAGATTCTACCTGTGAGTAAAATCTTACTGTATTTGCCTTTCTCTGACTCACTCATTTCATTTAACATAATTCTCTCTAGGTCCATCCATCTTATCATGGATGGCAAGATTCCATTCTTTTTTGTGGCTAATAGTCCACTGATTATATATATATATAATCCAATTATATATTGTGTATTGTGTATATATACAATTAATGTGTGTGTGTACATATAATGTATATATAATACATACATAATATATATACATCACACATACACACACACACAGGAGAGGCCACACTGTGAAATGAGGCAGGCTGCCACTAGTGCTGAGCTTGGGGCTTCCTAGCAAGAGGAACAGAACACATCAAGGCTAAATACTATCTGTCTAGAGTTTGCAAACCCTTGAGATTTTAGGAAAGTCCATAACGTAAGCCAAGATAGGCTATTTATACGGAAAAGCCACTGGAAACAACTTAAGCAGGTCTGAAAGTTAGGTGGGGCAGGGTCTCAGAGAATCACCAGTCAGAGTGAATGGTGGAGTGAATGGTGTTAGCCAAGTTGATGGAGATTCAGATCTGACACCCATTTAAGCCTGCAGGCTAGGTGTGGGTTGGGCACAACAAAGGAACAACAGATTCTGCCAGCACTTATGTCTGTGAGAAGGCTGCCCCTTCAGCACTTGCCTCAAACCCAGACAATTTGGTTCTACTCTGGCATTTTTCAAAATGCTGCCCCAATGCTGGAGATCACAGCGAGTCAATCTGTCAGCAAGTTAAGTCTATGCATGAGCCCCTGAGACTCCAGAAGACTTCCTTCCATCTCAACTCCATCTTAGACCACAATTTCTGTTGGTTTCACAGCAGAAGTTATGGGGACTTCTTCCTGGCAATGGAACAGCAAGCTGGGAGCCTGGTTTGAGGCTGGGACCTCCCACTCCTCAGCGGAACCTCCCCACCAAGATATCCCTGCCAATTTTTAACCATCAAATGGTAGGTGTGGGAGCCGCCCATTCCATGTTTCTGCCCCTCCTACACTTGACTTCTTCTGTATATTCTTAGTTATAGGACTCCTTCTTGGCTAGACTGCAGGTGGTTTACCAATGACAGTTGTTCTGTATTTTAGGTGTAATTTGGATGTGATCATGGGAGGAGATAAACATAATGTTTACCTACTCCAACATTTCGACTGGAAGTCTAATCTTTTTTACAGCTAAATTAGATCACAAATATACGAACACTTTTATATTCAAGTTTATACTAATAAAGCTTTCAAAGTTCCTAAATCAATGGTCCATTCCATCAGAATTCTATTAAGTTTGAAAGTAGATTATTAAAAGGTAAAACACAAGGTTTGTGGCCATTCGTTGCAATTCAAACAAAGGGTACTTTGATTTTTTTTTTTCATGTAATTTCATAAAAGTAGTTGACACATCTTATTCAATATAATGAAATAAAAACCCAGACCATGTGTCTCTTTATCAGCTAATTTTGGAGTGAATGCTACAAATGGAAAAGGCAAGAAAATGAAAGCTCTTGGTCCCAACCTCTCAACTTCAGGGGAAGCACTCTATGTCCCATTTTGTAAACTTCAAGAATATTTGGCAACTTATGTCATTGTATGAGTTGCTCTTTGTCAGTTCAGTATGACACCAAAATAACCTATACTATCTGTACTTCTTATTACAGGGATGCTCCTAGTCAATCATTTTCTGCTCTTTTTAAAAGACCTTTATTTAGCACAGAGGAAACCTCTAACACAGCAACACAGTGTATTATCAACCCCAGATAATCATTCTGCAAATATATGCTCATATTCACAAAAGGTTACAGACAGAAAGGCCATTTTTCTTACTATTTCTAAAACATTTAATATAAATAATCATTGCTTAGAAAACATTTTAAAACCAAGAACATGGATAGCTTCTATTTTGTGCTGTAATAACTCATCTTGACTTCCTTCTTAGCAGAGAAAAAAAAACCAGGCAATATAGCATTTGTGAACTAATCATTTGAAATAAAACCCTCCAGTTCCTCCTTAATGTTCATAACCTTTTTATGCAAAGCTTTAATGTTTCCACACACAGTTTCACAATTTCAAAACACATAAAAATGTTCAACTTTTGGTTATTTTTCCTTTAAGAACACATCCATTTTTCCCCTAAAATGTTACAGTTAGAATATAAATACCTACTTCCTTTTGTTTTTGCTTAAGTATGTCTTCTTCATACTGTTTCTGCATCTCTTCTCGTTCCCGAGCTAAACGAAGCTCCTCTTCTTGTTCTTCCTTCTTTCTTTGCTCTTCTTGCAGCTGCTTCTTCCTACGCTTCTCTTCTACTTGAGCAGTAATGGCTTTCTAGTCATAAACAATCACATGATTTTTGTCACAAATTTTTAAAAAACCCAGGGTGCACTTGTTTTGGTGTTCCTAAAATGTTTATTAGTATACAGAAAGTAATTTTCTTCCTAACAAAATTCAGGAAAACTAAACTAATGAAAAAAGTATCCAATACTAACTTAAGATTTAGTACCATTTCATATATAAAGCCTATATATTAAAAATCTCTTCTGGAAAGCAGGTGACTGTACTATATGATACTGTCTTTTTGCTTAAGCATAAAGTCAGCATAGCTTGACTATAATGCCAGTTGAGGTAGGAATTAAATTCATCAAGGGAATGAATAGGGCCTCTGCTGTAAGTTTATACTGAAATTTTAATTTATATTTAACTTAGGTGTCTATTGCCCATAAATAAGGCAAAGAACAATACTTCATAATGCAATACCTGATGTTCTAATTGTTTTTGTCGCCGCCTATCTCTTTCCTCAATCTGAGCTGGGTCCAAGAGAGCAGTCATGGAACGAAGAAAGCTACAAAAGAGGTACATTAGCTATTTAAAACCACCAAAATATGTTTAACAAGGTACTGAAGAATTTTTGTTTGGGATATATCTATTAATCAATCATTTATACTTTAATAAAGCATACAGACTTTTTAAAAACATCAACAAATAATAAAATATTCACTTACTTTGTTTTTGGACTGTTTGCTGCAGCCACACCTCTAACAGGTTTTGCTGTATGTTCCTCTTCTGGAGGTTCAACCTGGCTTCCAGTTGTAGGTGTATAAACACTGCTGATATCACCCAGCTCCTGAGTGTCCGGAGAGACACAGAAGTACTCTGGTTGTTTGTGCAATGACCAAGAGGACAGCGGAGACTGAGAACCAGGATAACTCTTTAATGAGTCAAAATTCATTGTTGATCTGTCATGTTCCTCACCCTAATTGTGACAAATAAGAATTGTTAAGAATTTTTCCAATTGTTTTCACGTATAAAATCTTAAAATGACAATCAAACATGATTTCTAAGTTACCACAAGCAGAATAAGCACCATAAAAATTAACAAAATTGCATTCAATATTGATTCCATATACATTTCGATAACTAGCTTAGAGAATATAAGAAATTTAAAAAATTGGGAAATTTCTAAAAAGTTGTAAAAACTTATGAAAAATCACTTATTAAATTCAATGAAAGATTCACAAGAGTAAATATGAAATAGCTGATGTACTCTAGTCTTATCAATTAGTTTCAGAATACTTATAAAATTAAAAACCTTGAAATTCACACCTATGACATTTCAATAAGGAAAATATATTGTGCACAGATTAGTCCTTGAACTATAAAAAAAAGGCAAAAACAACAAAAGGAGTACCATAAAAATCTGTTGCTTTAATTTTATAAGTTTGATATGCTCTAACAAAAAGAAAAGACTATATTCTACTCAAACTGTCCTGAAATACAACCTTTTGTTATGTGAAATAACTGCAGGACATAATTTTTAACAGTTTGACAGAATACAATAGCAATATATCTCAAAATGTTACTGTCTGCCCTTGTTTTTACCAAAAACAAAGACGAAAGCTCAGTTTGCAACCAACTGCTTTCATCAAAGGAAATATTGATACAAAAAGAAAAAAAAAAACCTTAGTAGCTCAGATTTTTCCTACATATCTTAAACAGATTTTTATTTTTTAAAAGATTTTATTTATTATTTTTTAGAGAGAAGGGAAGGGAGAGAGGCAGAGAGGGAGAGAAACATCAATGTATGGTTGCCTTTCACCTGCCTCCTGCTACAGATCTGGCTGGAGACCAGGCTTGTAACCTGGTTATGTTGCCCTGGCTGGGGAACTGAACCAGCGACCTTCAGGTTCACAGGCCAGTGCCTTATCCGTTGTGCTTCCAGCCAGGGCTTAAACAGATTTTTAAAAACACGTATTTATTAGAGTTTAAAAGAACAACTTCAAAAGAAGCACTATTTTCAGGGAAGGTATTTAATCTTCTATCTCTATCAATGTTATTTTAGAGGTCAAAAGAAAAAAGAAAAACATGCAGGCCCTTTGAACTCCTTGAAGAAATTCTCAACAGTAGCACTGTATCAATTTTAGAATTCTGTGATGTAACCAGATCTAGTTTCATATTTTAGTGGCATTGCAAATTATTCAGCAAGTCAAAATTATCCTTGAAATTTCTTAAAATTCCTCACAAAATGTTTTACAGATATAGAATTACAACCCAGTGGGAAATTTAATCATCAGTTCTCTCAATCCAGTCTACAGTTTCTTACTCAGGGGTGCCTTACAAAGCGATTATCACACACTTGCCACCTGAATAATTCATTTCACTTCTCCAGCTAAGAAATCTTTTTTAAAGTTGTTACCTTTAGTTTGAAAGATTTGTCAAAGTTTTCATATCATGGTGAGAGTTTGCATGATTAGTAAGCAGCTTTTTCACGAAATGCTTGGAGGGTAATGAGTTCTCAACCTGTGAGATCTTACCAACATCCCACTGACTTTAAAGGTTCTCTTGATTAATAGGAAGAAAACGGGGGTGGGGGTGGGGCAGAAACATGCTAGAAACTGAGGGAAAGAATCCTCCTGACAGCCATACAAAACAAACAAGCAAACAACCCCAAAAAACTCTGAAAACAAAACAATTCACTAACTCCACTTTTTGTTCTACAACTTTTTACATCTCGCTCTTGATTTTGGCTTTCTTGGCTGAAATGGCTTTTTAGTCCTGCCTCTCCTAAAGATAGGAGAGGGGAAGCCCTATAGGATATGGTGAACCAGTACCACATTCTGCCAACACCCAAGGCTTCGTAGAGTCTAGAGAACTTATAGTCCCCTGCTTCTAAAAGTTTGAGCAAACAGCTAAAAGTGAAAAAAATGGCCCTGGAAGATGTAGGGGAAAATGGTGAGGAACTGGGTTTAAGTGAGAGCTTATATACTTTCATAATACAGCCTTCTGTTCTTTCAGTTTAGCCCCAGGCAAACATGACTAATTATCTGCTATTCTGGTTGGTGGGTTTTCCAGAAGTCTCTCCGATCACTAGTCCTCCAATCTTAGAAACATCCTTGCCAACCTCACGTGTCTGTTACTTCCCTTTGCCCACCCTTCAGGCCATGTAAGAAAGCTATCAGCCCCATCCAACATCCGGAAATAAAATTAACCAAAAGTCTTACTTGGTGAGCATTAGTTTGAAGCAGTGAAACAGAACAAATCTGAGATGCTCTATGTGTTGAAGGCAGATGTGAGCAGATTAAAGTTCCCAACCATTTGGCACTAAGACATTGGCCAGTGCTTCAAATGACCAGAGAAAAATGGTGCCATTAAGTGGATTAGCAAGACACCAGGTTACAATTAAGATGTCATGACTTGGGTTACAATTTCCATTTTTAGCACCATTGCTAATGTGTTCTAAATCTAGATTAGCACCTTGTCCCCAGATAAGGCAACAAACCATTCTAACATTTTAAACATTGAGGGTCTGAAACAGGAAGGGAAAGGTGAAAGAGAATCCAGTATTACAGAAGGAGATATGGATTTAGATCACAAGATACTTGTCCTTGTCACTATCCTGCTCCTTGATGCCAAAGCAGCTGGTCCACTCATCCAGAGAGGTGTACTTGTTGTCCAGGCCACAGATCTCAAAAGTGTTGGTGCAGTGCTCCATGGGGATAAGGAGTGCACGCAGTGATGCCAGCTCAGTGTGGAATAGGCACCTGTCAGTAGGGTGCTGGTCCAACTGGCCAACTGTTAATGCATAGATAAGGTATACTTATTGTAGTTTCTTCTTGAAGTCCTGGGCCAGAAGCAACATGGTGTGGTCTCCAGACTCCAAGCACTTCTGTTCCCATGGATCACTTTCACCTGCAGCTCTGCTCCTTCGTCAGAAGATTATCTTTATCCCATTCACACCGAGTGACCAGAACATACCTGACCCAGTCCCACATGTACAGGGGGAATTCAGTCAGCTTGGATTCCAGGAAGGGAAGGATATATTTACAGGGTCGGATATAGTCCAGGTGTAGTTTATGGCTCTTCTTGGTGCCCTTCAGGGTGCACCTGGTGGCAAAGAAGTTGCAGGACAACTCAAAGGTCTTGTTGGTACTCCTGCACACCTTCTCAAACTCACTAACTGGGGTAAGGCAGACGGTAGCACGTGTATATGGCGGTTTTATTTTCATCCAGCTATCACACCTCACCATGTTTGCTGTGGTGGCTCTGGCAGGGGGTTTCGACCACCACCTCCTTGTCAGCTTCTCCAACACTTTCATCAAATTCTTTTACTTCCACCTGGAGAGGGTTGGCTCTCGTGAGTACTTGGGACACCTCAAGCCACTGTTTCCTCCACCACTTCTGTCTTCTGAGGCAGGGCTCTCTGCTGAGAGGCTGCCAAGAAGATCCAGGCCTTCATGGTGCTGGAAACCCTCAGTGGCAGGCAGTCAGGCAGCTGTCCAAAAGTCTGCAGGAATGTCTAAGAAATCTTGTATTGTTTTCTTTCTCCTAAGTCGCCCCATTATGCATTCAGTCAGAGGAATGAAAGTATAAGGATTTGGGGATAGGGAGAGGTGGGAGGTAGAATGAAATCTCCTTTTTGGCAACTGAACTCATTTAGTTTACGCTAAGGCAAATATGTGCATATAAGACACACTGTGTAACATGTTTTTTGGCCACATGTAGCACACCCCTTCAATTAATTCCTCCTTAGGTTAAGAACCCTTTTTCCCCAGGCTCACTCATACTTTTCCACTTTTTCTCTCTCATATTATTGACCTGAGACTTCTCTTCTACGTAAAATCTTTTTTTTTTTAATTTTTAAATAGAGAGAGGCAGAGAGGGAGAGAAACATCAATGTGTGGTTGCCTTTCACCTGTCTCCAGCTACAGACTTGGCTTACAACCTGGTTATGTGCCCTGACTGGAGAATGGAACCAATAAAATCTCCTTTTTAAAACATCCACTTTGAGCCTATTCTCAAGTGATAGCCTCGAGTGATAACTTATATTCATAGGTATTCAGTATACCACATCTTCAACTACCTTTAACTTATGTTAGAAAGCACTAAGTCTTACTCCTAACATAAATGTATCTATGTCAGCTAAATTAGAATTGAAAATACAAGGTTTTGCAAATGATCCACTACATTAGCTTTCTTGTTCTGTTTAATTATCCCATTACAGCAGTTTTTAACAATTCAACTTTGGAGAAAAAGTCACTCGGTGGTAACTTTGCCATGACCCAGGATAGTCCTGCTTGCCAGTCTATCCACCAAGAACTTCCTCATTCTAATCACTGATCTCCTACCTATCTTGTCCACTCATCAGGCAGAAAAGACATTGGTGCGGGTGTTGGGTGGTTGATCTTAGGGTTGATGCTGAGCTAGAAAAAGCAGAATCTTCTGAGGAAGAGCATCAAAACAAAGAGCTGAAATCACTTTTCAAACTCGAAAATTACTTTAAAATCCTCAAAAAACATGATTATTAGAGGTATGTATATGGCTAAAAATCCTGGTTTTCATGTGCCTATTTGGAGCCATGTCTGTTCAAATCTTTTGCCTAATCTTACAAAGTGAACTGTTTTCTTATAACTTGGGATTTTAAAAAAGATAGTGTATTCTAGATAAAATTGTCTAGAATAAAATTTGTCAGATAGGTAACTGTATTTTCCCTCTCCATATTTTTTTAAAATTTCTTTTATTTTTAAAAATTTTATTATTTTTAGAGAGAGGGGAGGGGAGAGAGGCAGAGAGAGAGAGAAACATCAATGCATGGTTGCCTTTCACCTGCCTCCAGCTAAAGACCTGGCTGGAGACCTGGCTATATGCGCTGGCTGAGGAATCGAACCAGCAACCTTTGGGTTCACAAGCACCTGCCTTATCCACTACTGTACCACCAGCTAGGGCCTTCCCCCTCTGTAATTTTATAATCTGACAGTAATTTCCAAAAAGTAGGACTTTTGATTAAGGGGACTGATTACTTCTTTTTCTGTTTATGTTATCTTTTAGTTTTGTACCAGTAACACTTGTATATTTTTACATCCAGCCCTTTTGGTTAAATTTCCCTATCATTTTTTTTAACTTTCCCTATTATTTCTATAAATATAGTGACTCATTAAGTTCAGAATGTTAAACCTGGCTTGTGTTTCTTAAAAACCCCCACTGATCACTATGTATTTTTAAAATTTTTCTTTCTTATATTGTTTTATCAGGTTTTATAATCAAAAATATTTGTCTTGTTAGTTTTGGGTATCAGGTTTTGCTTATTTATACTGCCCTCATAAAGAGCCTTGGAAAGTTTTCCTTGTATCTCATCTGGAAGAATTCACCAATAAATATACCTGGGCCTGGAGTTCACTCTGTCAAGTTTTTAATGAAGAGTTCTGT
Organism: Noctilio leporinus; assembly: GCA_004026585.1. Taxonomy (NCBI): domain Eukaryota; kingdom Metazoa; phylum Chordata; class Mammalia; order Chiroptera; family Noctilionidae; genus Noctilio; species Noctilio leporinus. Next base: position 10,618 of record PVIW01007039.1, on the reverse strand, counting down.
CTTTAATAAATTTAGATTCATGTTTCCTATTTCTTGTGTCAATTTAAGTAATTAGTCCATTTTTCATCTAAATTCTCTAACGCACTAGCAAAAGTTGTTCATAATATATCTTTAGTGATATATCATTTTTAATTGCTAATTTTGAAAGGAGTTTATCTTTGTAAAGACTTCTGGCTTTCTTCTCTCTGTTGCACATTTGTTTCTAATTTTATTAATATCCAACGGTAATCTTATTATTTCCTTCCTTCTATTTCCTTTGGGTTCAATTTTTGCTGTTCTTTCTCTAACTTCCTGAAATGAATACTTAGATAATTGATTTTTATTTTCAGTCTTTCTTTTCCAAGAACTGTATTTAAAGTCTATAAATTTTCCTATAAGTACAGGAAGCCCACGTGTCTTGATATATAAGTATTTCATTATCACTCAGTTCAAAATAGTTTCTAATTGTTTTTCTTTCATTCACTTACAACAATGACTTTTAAATTTTTTTTTAATTATTAATTTTTGGAGGAAGGGATAGAGACAGAGATAGAGAAAAACACTGATCTGTTGCTCCATTTAGTTATGCGTTCACTGGTTAACTACTGTATGTGCCCCGAGTAGGGATCAAACCTACAACCTTGGCGTATTGGGATACTCTCACCAACTGAACTACGAGGCCAGGGCCTATAACAGTGACTTTTAAATAGTGTGCCAAGGGAATTTTAAAATGAGCAATGCCCAAGAACTTCTGGCCAAGATAAAGGTGTAGGTGGACACACTTCACTTCCTTGCATAACCGTAAGAGTAACAACTAACCTCAAAACAAAAAACAACCAAAACTGCCAGAAAATCTAACTATATGGAAGTCCAACAACCAAGGATTATTTTGTGCTCGTTGAATATTTCTTCCTTGTTCCAAATTGTTGATTTGAACCCTGGAAAGAAGTATTCAAAGTGATTAAAAATAAGGACCTACACAGCCAAGACTGCTCTACCCAGCAAAGCTAACATTTAAATAAAAAGGCAGATAAAGTGCTTTCCAGACAAGGTAACACTAAAGGAGTTCATCATCACTAAGACTTTATTACATGAAATGTTAAAGGGACTCATTTAAGAAAAAGAAGATAAAAAATTACGAACATTAAAATGACAACAAACTCATAACTATCAACAACTGAATATAAAAACAAAAACTGAAACTAAGCAAACAACTAGAACAGGAGCAGAATCAGATATGGAGACCATTTGCAGGGTTGTCAGTAGGGAGAAGGAAGGGGATGACTGGCAGAAGCAAAATTGATAGGAACAAAATAGATGGGAGAATGCTAAGAATAGTAAAGGAAACAGAGAGGCCAAAGAGCTTATGTGCATGACCCTTGGACATAAACTAAGCGGGTGGAGGGGGGTGAGATCGATGGAAGGAAAGGGGATACCAGTTGGAGGGGGACAAAAGAAAAATAATTGGGAGAACTGTAACAGCATAGTAAAGAAAACATACTTAAAAAAATAAAAAATAAAAAACATGCAATACCACTATTTAGTCAGGGACACTGATCTCTTTTCCTTCAGACTCTCAAATTAAAAAAATTACAACAACCAACAACACAATAGCCATCTGGTGTGAATGAATGAAAATTGTACCTATTAATTTTTCCATTTCATTTCATTTTATTGTTATTCAATTACAGTTCCTATTTTTTTTTTATCAGATTGGCAAAAAATATATATATTTTTTTGTGTATACTGGAGAATTTCAGTAATGAGTTTATGTGTACCATGAGATGGAAAAGGCTGAAAATTGCTAACAAGAAGCCTACTGGTCAAACTGCAAACTCTTGGAAATTCTGTTACAACTGGTTACTGATATTTAGTGTATTCCTACTGTCATCAGATAATAATCTGTGTAATCTGAACCTATGAAATTTATTGAGACTTTATGGACTAGCAAATTATTATTTCTCAAATTTTTCCATAGATTCTTTGAATTTTTTATGTAAATGACCAATCATTACAATTTTATCTTTTCCATTCCTGTTGTTTTGACTTTTGATTTCTTCTTCCTGACTTGCTATACTGACTAAGACCACTGATAACAAATAGTAATAATAATGTGGGCATTTTACCTCATTTTAAATTTTCAATGAAATACTAAAAATTCCTCATTCAGGATGATGTTTTATGGGTGTTTTGGTTTTAATAGTCAACTGGCAATCCTTTCTAATTTCCAAAGGCACTTTTGTTAATGAACTGGTAATTAATTTGATCAAATGCTTTTTCTGCATCTACTGAGATGTTTTCTTTGTGTTAAAAGCTACATTATACTTGCGGAGTTTTAGAATTTCCTGAACTACCTAACATGAACATATCTAACTCATGATATATATGAGTTATACTGAATTTCACTGGCTAATATTTTCCTTAGGATTTTTGTGGTATATACATGAAAAAAATAAACCTAATTTTCCTTTTATTTGTCTAGTTTCAATATCAAATATATACCAGTCTTTTAAATTTGGGATTTCTTTCTTTAAAGTTTGGTAGATATTATTATCAGTAAAACCATGTGGGCATTTTGTTCCTCTTGTGGGAAAGCTTTTTAAACCAGGTCTCCGTTTACTTTAATAATTACAAGTCCATTCAAGTTTTTTCTTTTTAAACTGGTTCCCATAAGTTATCATTTTTACAGTAATTTATCCATTTCTTCTAAGTTTTCACACATTGGCATAAGATCTTAAGATTTATTTTCTACCTACAATGATTGCATTTGCACTCTTAATTTTGTCTTCTTGATCAATCTTGACATATATTCTTTCAAATTAGTGTTTTAGTTTTAGCCTCTTTCAGATACATTCCCAGAAGTGGAATTGCTGGGTTATAAGGCAGTTACATTTTTAATTTTTTGAGGTAACTCCATACTGCTTTTCACAGTGGCTGCACCAATCTGCATTCCCATCAACAGTGCAAAAGAGTTCCCTTTCACCACATCCTTGCCAACTCTTGTTTGCTGATTTATGATAGCCATTTCTAACAGGTGTTAGATGATATCTCAATTTTGAGTTCTCTGGTAAGATTAGTGACATTAAGCATCTTTCCATATCTATTGGCCATTTGTATATCCTCTTCAGAGAAGTGTCTATTCAGGTCCTATATCCATTTTTCATTTGGATTGGGTTTTCTAAGTTCTTTATTAAATTCGGATATTAAACCCTTATCAGATATAATTGGCAAACACTTCTATCATTTAGTTGCCTTTTCATTTTGTTGATAGTTTCCTTGCTGTGAAAAAGCTTTTTAGTTTTATGTAGTCCCATCATTTATTTTTTTCTTGTTTCACTTGCCTGAGGCAACATAACCAGAAAAAATATTGATAGAAGAACCGAGATTTTACTGCTTATGGCTTCCTTCTAGGATATTTATGATTTCGAGTCTAACATTTAAGTCTTTAATTCATTTTGGGTTTACTCTTATATATGGCATAAGAAGGTGACCTAGTTTCATTTTCTTACACACAGCTATTGAATTTTCCCAATATCATTTATTGAAGAGACTATCTTTACCCTGTGCTATGTTTTTGCCTCCTTTCTCAAATATTGATTATAAAGATGTGGGTTTATTTCTGGGCTCTCTATTCTATTCCACTGATCTGTGTCTGTTTGTATGCCAGTACCATGTCTGAAATCCGGTAGTATGATTCCTCCAACTTTATTGTTCTTTCTCCAGCACTTGGCTATTGTAAATAGGGCTGCTATGCACATAAGGGTGCATAGGTTTTCCTGAATTGGTGTTTCAGGGTTCTTTGGGTATAATCCTAGCAGTGGAATCACTGGGTCAAAAGGCAGTTCCATTTTTAGTTTTTTGAGGAAATTCCACACTGTTTTCCACAGTGACTGCACCAGTCTGCATTCCCACCAACAATGCACAAAGGTTTCCTTTTCTCCACATCCTCACCAGCATTTGTTGTTAATTTGTTAATGATGGCCATTCTGACAGGTGTGAGGTAGTATATTGGTGGATGAACTGATCAAAAAATTTTGGTACACTTACACAATGGAATACTACACAGAGGAAAAAGAAAGAACTCCTACCATTTGCGACAAAATGGATGTAACTGGAGAGTATTATGCTTAGTGAAATAAGCCAGTCAGTGAAAGACAAATATCTTATGATCTCACCTAATATAGAAGACTAATGAACAAAACAAACAAACAACCAAAATAGAACCAGAGTCATGAAAACAAGGAACAGACTTTCAGTGTGCAGGGGGGAGGGGGGAGGGGGAGGAAGAGCCAAAGAGGGGAACAGTTTAGTCAAGGAACTAGTATAAATGACCCATGGACATGAACCACATGTGGGGATTGACTGTGAGAGAGGGGAAGGGGAGAGCAGGGCAGGGGAGAGAAATGGGAAAATGGGACAAATGTAATACAACAACAATAAATAATTTATTTTCATTATACTGATAAGTCTTTAAATAAAAAGGTTTTTTTCTTTAAACAGAGAGACTTCAGGTCAAGGTGTAGATATAGGTAAATACACCTCACCTCCTCATAAAACCACAGCAAAAATTGCAACCAAACCATAAAATAACTATCACCCAAAACTCTCAGAAAACTGAGCTATATGGAAGTCTAAAAAGGTCAGAATTAAAGAAATCACATTCATCCAGACAGATAGGAGGATAGATGCAGAGACATGGAATGAGTGGTCCCACACCCACATGTGGTGAAAAGTAATCAGGAGGGAAACCTCTGGAGCAAAGGATCCCAACACCAAACCAGACCAACCAACCCAGAACATAGTCCCAATAACTTCTGGCCCTTAAAATAAGTGGGTGTTGGGGTAAGAAGAGAAACTGTAGGATCCTCAGGTGTCTCCTCCTAAAGGGCACGTTAATAGACTTAGGACTTATATAGACTCGAGTGAGTCTATATAAGTGGGCCCCAGAGCTGGGGTAACAGCTAGAAGGGCACCAGTTGCATATGGAAAGAAGTTGAAGTATCTGGCATCAGGGTGAGTACCAAGGTGCAACTTCCTCCTGGACAAAACTCCAGAGGCCAGGCAGTGACAACTGCCTCTTCTGAGCCCTTTCTGACATAGAACCACAGAGTGGGGCACCATATCTAAGATTCCATCAACATGTTCACACAGGTTGCCCCACCCTGGCAATTACCTAAGGCTCTGCCATATCCAACTTACAGGTGTACTTTTCTACAACAGGCCATGCTACTAAGACAGTGAGTCAAAGCAGTTTTACTTAATAATATATAACATGGCCCAAATGAAAGCATAAAACTCTAGAAAGAGAACTAAACAAAATAGAGATAAACATTATCAGATGCAGAGTTCAAAACACTAGTTATTAGGATGCTCAAGGAACACATTGGTTACTTTAACGATATAAAAAACACATAGGCAGAAATGATGGTTACACTAAATAAAATCAAGAAAAATTTATACAGCAAGGTGGATGAAAATTAGAATCAAATCAATGATTTGGAACCTAAGGAAGAAAAAAACATTCCATCAGAACAGCAAGAAGAAAAAAGAAGTAAAAGAAACAACGACTGGGTAAGGAGCCTCTGAGACAACTTAAAACATACCAACATTTGAATCAGAGGGGTGCCAGGAGAAGAGAAAGAGCAAGAAATTGAACACTTCCCTAATTTGGTGAAGGATATAGACATACAAGTCCAGAAAGCACAGAGTCCCAAACAAGTTGGACCCAAAGAGAACCACACCTAAATACACCATAATTAAAAGGTTAAAGACACACCAAAGGTTAAAGATAGAGAATCTTAAAAGCAGCAAGAGAAAAGCAAGTAGGTACCTAGAAGAAAGTTCCCATAAAGCTATCAGCTAATTTCTCATGAGAAACTTTTTTTTTTTCTTTTTCTTTTTCTTTTTTTTTCCATCAATGTATAGTTGCCTTTCATCTGCCTCCAGCTATGGACCTAGCTGGAGGCCTGGCTTGCAACCTGTTTATGTGCCCTGACTGGGAATCGAACCAGTGACCTTTGGGTTTGCAGACTAGTGCCTTATCCACTGTGCCACCACCCAGGGCTCATAAGAAACTTTGCAGACTAGAAGGGACTGGCAAGAAATAAGAAATATTCAAAGTGATGAAAAGCAAAAACCTACAACCTGGATTATTCTGTCCAGCAATGCTATCAGTTACAATGGAAGATCAAATGCTTTCCTGACAAGGTAAAACCAAAAGAATTTATCATCACCATGCCCGTACTATATGAAATGCTAAGGGGACATATTTAAGAAAAAGAAGATAAAAACTATGAACATTAAAATGGCAGTAGGCTCACAACAATCAACAGTTGAATCTAAAAACTGAATTAAGCAAGCAAGCAGAACAGAAGCAGAATCATAGGTATGGGGATCATTTGAAAGGTTATTAGGAAGAGAAGGGGGAGGATGGGGGAAAAGGTGCAGGGATTAAGAAGTACAAATTGGTAGGTTAGGCAGGGGGATGTTAAGAACAGAACAGGAAATGAAATACAGAGAACTTATATGCATAACTCACAGACATGATGGGGGCGGGGGATTGCTGGAGGGAATGAGGGATATCTGGTGGAAGGGGTAAAGGGGAAAAATTGGCACCACCATAATAGCATAATCTCTAAAATATATTTAAAAACATACAGCCATGGCTGGTAGCACAGTGGATAAGGCACTGACTGGCCTGCAAACCCAAAGGGTGCTGGATTGATTCCCCAGCCAGGGCAACATAATCAGGTTGCAAGCCAGGTCTCCAACCAGGTCCATAGCTGAAGGCAGGTGAAAGGCAACCACACACTGATGTTTCTCTCTCTCTCTGCCTGTCTCCCTTCCCCTCTCTCTGAAAAATAATAAAATCTTTAATAAATTTAAAACCAAAATAAAGAAATAAATAGATAAAAACATAGGTATGGTTATATTATATGTATTCTTCAGCAATTTACCTTTTTGGTGTTGCAATGTCTTGAAGACATGTCACCTACATATTCCATTTTTTAACCACAAATTTCTTAACTGTATTTTAGTTTTGATTCATTTTTCTGACCCAGAAATAATCTTTAAAAAAGTTTTTTGAAACAGCAACAAAAATATATCAGGGAAAGTTCCTTGGGAATACTATAAATTCCTGCTGGTCTACCTTTATGTTCCCTTTACATGTAAACATGTAATCTAGACAACAGATTTAGCCCCGGTCTTTATCTAATAAACCTTTACAAATATTGCTCTATTATCTAAAGAGATGTTATCTAAGGTTAACTTGACTTTTGTTTCTTACCTTCTTATGTTTAAATGCTTTAAGAAGTCTATACTTCCTGAAATTTTAAGGTGCCGGCCTGTGAACCCAAAGGTCGCAGGTTTGATTCCCCAGCCAGGGCACATGACCAGGTTGCAAACCAGGTCTCCAGTCAGGTCTGTGGCTACAGGCAAGTGAAAAGCAACCATACATTGATGTCTCTCTCCCTCTCTGCCTCTCTCCTTTCCCCTCCTTCTAAAAATAATGAAATAAAATCTTTAAAAAAAAAAAAAAAAGAACAAGTCTATACTTCCTGAAATTTGATCTCTTACTAGGATATATCTTCCAATGAGCCCCTTTTAATTCACTTAATTTTTCTTTCTGGTCTAGAAAGTGTTTTTCTCTGATACCTGTTATTAGTATTTTTATTTGTTTTCTTCTTTGGAAAAATCTAGCACTCAAGATTGTAAGTTTTCGGGTATTTGTAGTATATGTACATATACATACGTATATATACATATACATATATGTGTGTGTGTGTGTGTGATCATTTATTTACAAATTGAGTTACCTCAAGTGGCTGATTATTTGCTCATATCATAGTAAGGGTTAATCCCAGTTAATAAATGACTTAAAGAACCATGCCAATTAAGCAATACTAAATGATATACTAACATTTCAACCTATAATTTTGGTAATTGAAATTAATTAATATTCTAGCATTAAAGACTCTTTAATCCTACTGTTGAAAAGTAAATAAGCTAACTTATACTCACCAACTTCATAGTTTTGGTGTAGTTTTCAGTAGTGTCTACATGTATCAACTTCTAAACTTTACACATTTAAAATTTTCAACTAGAAATACAATTCTCTCAAAATGAATGTCTATCAAAACTAATTTATTGCCTTTTAAGAGTCCAAATGCTTCTGGAAACATGGGAAAATATAATTCAGACTTAATTCCTTTATCAACAGACTATAAATCTGATGTAGGTAAGTCAATCCTACATGGAACAGAACAAACAGCCATACAAACAATCTAATCTGGAGGAGTTCTTTAAGAAATCTACCAGTACTGAATGAAAATATCTACCATCAGAATCATTTCTTTAGGTTACTGTATTATTTTCAGAATACATTTGTTAACATGTAAATGTCCACTAGGAAGAAGAGATTTTATATATACATATACATACATACATATATATATATACATACACACATATATATATATGAAATAGTTAACCTTTTTTTAAATTTAAGGAGCATAATGTACTCAGTAAAAATTAGCAGATAATTAAAAATAAGAGTACTGAGAGTTGAAGATGGCGACAGAGTAGAGAGCAGTGCTGATGGTGTTTTTGAGTACCAATGCAGCTAGAGGATAGGATAGGGAGTGTGAGACGTCTTCAGGACCCTAGGGATTGGAACGGGCAGCATCTGGACACAGGAAAGCACAGCCCAGAGGCAGAGGAGGCCAGCAGGACAGTAGCCCTCAGGTCCAGGCTCCATCTGGACCAGTCAGGGATTATTAAGGGTTTACAGCCATCTAAACCTTTCTTCTTATTATTATTATCATTTTTATTTCTTTTTTCCTTTTGCAATTTTTGTTTGTTTGTTTGGTTGGTTTGGTATTTTGTTTTTGGCTTTTTTTGTTTGTTTTTATTTTTTTGTTTTTTGTTTCTATTTTTGTTTCTGCTAAAAGCCCGCAGGCCCAGAACACAAACCAGACAGCCCAAATAACAAGCAAGTGGAGAAAATCTGGGAGACAGCACCACTGAACTCCACAAATCTCCTATCACAGAAGGGTGCTCAACTAAGGCAAGGAAGCAAAGCAGGTTAACCCAAGGAAAGAACATGAATAAATAAAGAGCAAGCAAGAACAGACACCCAAAATGGGGAAAAAAAGAATCAGTCCATCACCAAAAGGAAAGGAAGAATCTCCAGAAAGAACACAAAATGAAACAAGAGGCACCTGGAATATCAGATAAGGAATTCAAAAGAATGATGATAGAGAAGCTCGGTGAGCTCAGCCACATCAAAGAAAACTGTAAACAACTCCAGGAGAACTAAAAAGAACTCCAGGGAAATTACAAAGAACTCCAGGGAAGTTACAAGGAACTTTCTGAGAACTACAACAGCATGAAAAAGGACATGGAAACTATCAATAACTGCCAGGAGGAAATGAAGAATACAATTTCTGAATTGAAGAATACAGTAGAAGGAATCAACAGTAGGCTCGAGGAAGCAGAGGACCGGATCAGCAAGTTGGAGGATAATGTAGACAAATACTCCAAGACAGTACAAGAAAATAAAAAAAGGCTGAACAAGATAGAAGAGGGGTTAAGAGAGCTGCAGGATAACATGAACCGTAACAACATCCATATCATAGGGATACCAGAAGGAGAAGAGAAACAAGGAATGGAAAACCTGTTCAAAAAAGTCATGATAGAAAATTGCCCTAACATGATGAGTGAAAACATGAATCCAGTTCAGGAAGCACAGAGGGTCCCAATGAGGATCAACCCAAACAGACCAACACCAAGGCACATTATTATTAAAATGGCTAATTTCAAAGACAAAGAGAGAATCCTAAAAGCATCAAGAGAGAAAAGACAAATAAGATACAAAGGGGCTCCAATAAGGCTATCAAATGATTATTCAAAAGAAAAAAAGCAAGCAAGAAGGGAATGGCAAAAAGTATTTCAAGTCATGGTAAACAAAGGCATGCAACCAAGAATACTCTACCCAGCAAGGTTCTCATTCAAGATAGAAGGAGAAATAAAGAGCTTCCCAGACAAAAAAAGACTGAAAGAATACATCTCTACCAAACCAGCATTGCAAGAAATGCTAAAGGGTCTGCTATAAAAATAAGGAAAAAAATAAAATGAAGAAACAGAGAAAGCCAAAGAGGAATACAGACACAAAGGGAGAAAATGGCAATGAATAAGTTTCAATCAGTAATAACCTTAAATGTAAATGGATTAAATGCACCAATCAAAAGACATAGGGTAGCCCAATGGATAAGACAACATGACCCACATATATGCTGTCTTCAAGAGACCCACCTTAGAACAAAAGATCGACACAGATTGAGAGGGAAGGGATGTAAAACTATATATCAAGTGAATGGACATGAAAAAAAAGCTGGAGTAGCAATACTGATTTCAGACAAAGTAGATTTTACAATGAAAGCCATAAAAAGGGACAAAGATGGACATTTCATAATACTTAAGGGAACAATCCATCAAGAAGAAATAACTCTGATAAACATATACGCACCCAACATAGGAGCTTCAAAATATATAAGGAAAATCTTGGAAGACTTTAAGAAAGACATAGACAGCAACACACTAATAGTAGGGGATTTTAATACCCCACTATCAACAATGG